>KL814165.1:0-12877 GCA_000611955.2 Stegodyphus mimosarum
TTCTTTAAATATAATACAGGACGATAATATTTGGTGGCAACAGTTTGAAAAGTGAAACAACGCAGAAAGTGTGAATCGACGCAAAATGCCAAAACGAAATTAATAGCCCTTCAGGCTAAAAAGAAGAGAGAGACAAATTTGACAATTTTCAAAACCCGTGTTGCTCATTCTTAAAACAGCTGTAAATAAGGAACAGCTTATGAATTAGAAATTACATATTGTGCGTAGAAAAAGAATCGTATGTTTTATTAAAGAATACCACGTAACCAAAACTGTAATAGTATGAGATCTAATTGTAGTTTTTCTCATCTCATAGTGGGTCCCATGGAATCACGATCTACTGTTCAAATGACACGTAGTCGTTAAAGACATTATAATTAAGAGAGTTAGCAAGAGTGGCATTAACATTCAATTGCCACTTGCAAATGTATATAAAAATATTTTGTTACGAAATAAAGAGGGAAAAAAAACCGGCATTTTGAATAACATTAGTCCTATCTTGACACTACTTTAATCCGCATAGTCATGGAACACTAGCAGTTTTGTTCCGTGTCTTCCTCCCGGACACAGAAGAGTGGTCTGCGTGCATGTATTGGTGCGTTTCCTCATTCCGTAAATTGTCCGATTCCTTACAAAGGCAGCTTTCCTAAGATTTCTTACGCTGGGCTTGAAGAAACGCCTCTAATAAGTTCATACTTCCGAAAGATTCTAAGTTAATTTAAAGTTGCTGAATTTTAAAAGTGGCACATCTTGCTATTTTACAGTACTACACAGTTATTCACTGGCTTAGTTTAAAACTGCTTAAGTGCCTCAAAAAAGCATTAATTTTATACTTAATATTTCTTGCTTCTATTCCTCCCTCCCCTGTTTAGATATGTTTTTTTCCCCTTTTCTTGGAGCAGGAGGAGATTTCTTATGGAATAATAATAATAAACCAATAAAAAAAATCTGAAAGGTTTCAGATTTTAATTACGTCCAAAGGGGCGTTTATTTAACATTTAAGATTTTAAACTACATCCAAAGGGGTGTTTTTTAACATTTTTTGTGTTACCTATATTTATTAAATATCATGCTCTTCGCACTTAAACCATAGCATTTAGTTCAACAGCAATATCTCAAAATGATTTTAAATTGAGCATGTCTTTAGAATTTCCTATACACACTCTCACGCGCTGGAGATAAAATTTTTTTTCTGTACAACGCTGTTATTGCTCGCTTTGAAATCCTTGAATTTGTTAATCAAAAATTCGTTAAAGTTTTACAAAATATGAAATCGATAATAAATGAAATTCCAAATTTCAGATTTGGGCTTTCAGATGACCATATTCGCAGTAGGATTCCGTCATTCAAAATTGGATGGCTCTAGGTACCGCCGTTTTATTACAATGAGAGAAACATGCATACATTTATACAGATTTTTCATTATTTGATTTCTTCAAATATAATGCAGGGCGATAATATTTGGTGGCTACAATTTGAAAAGTGAAACGAACATTCAGAGTAATTGAACGCAAAATCGCAAAACGAAAACAATAGTCCTTCAGGGACAAAGCCACTTTGGACTAAAAATTATAAGATAATATGTAAATTAAAATTATAATTTAAACTAGCAATAGCTTCTTAATTCCCCATTGTATTCTAAAAATAGTATTGCCTTTTTCTAAATTGCCTCATTTTTAGATCAGTTCATCTCGCATGACTTGCGTAACGCTCATGACGTAGTACTAGTTCGGAATTTGAACTCAAAATTTCGAGAACTTAAGCTATCTCTTAGAAAATAATTTAAACCGAAATCTTGCCTTGGTCAGCTTCCATGATGGATAATTGCGCACTTTTGCTTCAGCTCCCTTCCCGTTAAGACGCTAGTTTGCAGGCTTTGCCTCTGACAGCTATGTCCATTGTTCTAAATATATAATCTGTATAAAACATTGTGGGGTACACAGCCCACCCACTATGATGATGTGAAATGAAAAAGTATATGTGTCCTCAGATTTAATTATCCAGGAATAAAATTATGTGTGGAATTTACGTCTTCGAGTATCATTTTTCTAACTACCCATTAAAACCTCTTCAAGTTATTATAACGCAGAGAACCATCGCCAGTCCGTTGCAGATTTCTCCAGGTCATCCTATTGCATATATATGTATAAACTGAGTGGGCCACAGTCCGCAGTGCTCTTTTTCTGCTTTCTTGACCTTTTGTGTCCCGGAGTGCATCAGCATATGTCCTGGACAAGTGGTCAGCTTGTCGCAGGACCCCCGGTGTTTAGTCCCCAAGCGAACTTGTACTCATTTTATCGACCCACTTAAGGGGAGAAAGGCTCTGTCAACCTTGACCAGCCCGGGGATCGAACCCCGGACCTATGCTCGATGCGCTAGCCACTTTGCCACCGAGAGGTAATATATATATATATATTTGTGTGTGTGTGTGTATTTTTTCTAATACAAATTTAGTTTAATAAAGGTTATGCACAAACTAAATACACAAACTAAAAATCCAGTTCATTAAAATGCATGACAATGGACATAAACGAGAAGGTATAACCCAACTGCGCTAATCAAGCCCCTCCTTTTGTCTGCCCACAGCCCAACTGCCCGAATAAAGGTAAGACATACATGACAGTAGACCCCCCCCTACAAGTGGTCTTCAGTTATTTTTGCAGTGCATAATAGAAAATATTTTTATTACTCTTAGCATAAGCCATCAGCTTTTTAAAATTACTGTTGTCAAAGAAGACATTTCAAATGGCAAATTAATATATTCTAATACTGCATTACACGTTCACTCAAATGGAAAGAGGTAAATAAACTATACTAAACTTACTCGAAATAATTACCTAGGCATTCAGACATACAATTAATGAGCTTATTAACACATCTTCGTGTGCTGAAAAACTGCAAACACTTGCTTAATAAGTAGGATATCGTAAAAGCTTTGTTTTAGATATGTTTCAAAATAATACGCTTGAGACGTCCTTGAACTAGGGGCATATTTTAATTATAGTGATTTTCTCACTGACGAGTATTGAGATGGCAGAGTAAATGTATATGCACCTGTTACCAAAACTGAGTGGTTGAATTCCCCTCGGCTATTCTGTGTGTACAGGCATTGCAGCAATGTTCACTGAATGCTGACTGTGACTCTTAGAATTCTAATTGAGTTCGACCGCCGTATCTGATGAACTCATAATTCTTGAGTGCGTTTCTAAGAGACATTGCTATTCAAGAAGCATTTACGTGCATATACTTTTTCACAAATTTGTCAAATATGTTCGATAAAGTAATTTTTACTACTCTACTTATTAAGGCAATAAATACGCGAGACAGAACAAATTTAGCAAAATATTTAAGAAAACACTGGAAAGTTTAGTTTGGTTTATTTGATTATCTCAAATTACTCAACCTAGAGAGAGAACTTTCTAACGGAAACTGGCTCATGTACAAGGTTACACACATAGAGAAAACCACGAAAACGCTCATACAATCAGCCCGTTCGCGGGATTCGAACCTCAGAACGAATTACCAGTGTTCAGCAACTCTGCCACTTGGCCGCTGGAGAGCCGAAATCACGGGAAAGAACCATTTATCATGCAGAGGAAAGCACGCATGAAAAAAAAGATGTCGTCTTTACACTTTTCTAAAAATCTGGTGCATTTTCATTTATAATGCTGCATATTTTAAAATTTTACTAAACATTTATAAAACATTCTGAATATGGAAATGGTGGTTGTGTCCTAAAAGCCCCCAAACAGGGCTGAATAAATACGACGACCAAATCTAGAATGTTAATTTTGAGATCACCAATTATTCTTACAGCAGCTTTCGTATTTTGTTATGTCTTACACACACATATATATAAATATTATTATTTTTTAAATTCCTCTCAGTTTTTTTTATCTTATATGTTGGCAAATTGTGCATTTTTTGCTTTGTGCATTTTTAAAAATGATTGAGTTATGCTATTCGTATCTTCCAGTTAAGGTTTTCCTGCCTTTAGTTAATCTGCATGGAATAGCTGTAGAATTATCAACAATTTAAAAGCTGTTTAAGTGCGGCTATGTCTAGTTTTTTTTTACCATATCAGCCATAGTTCTTTACATTTGAAAATATTTGCAGAATAGTGAATTAAGCCAGTTTCTGCAGGTTGAGCGTCTTTTTGCCGAGTGAGACCAAAAGTAAACTATCAGTTTTGTTCACCAAAAAATCTACCTTCTTGCCCACTGGCCGAATTGCTGGTTTTTGCGTAGAAACTCTAATTTTAATTGTACAAATTGCTTTTTAATTGTTTTAACTGTATTTGGTGTTTTATATTTTTCTATATTTTTTCAGTTTTTGATAAAGATATTTTAAGATTTTTTGTATTTTTGCCTTGCCGCGAAATGATAACTGAATTAACTGAATGAGAAATATATCTCTAATGAAATTCTAGGAAATAAATTTAACTGAAATGCAACAAAAAATGCGTATAATTAAATATTCTGTGCAAGGATGTCATGTGATGTACACATGAGATTTTTTTAAAATTTTAGCTTAAAGAATGACATTTAGTAAATTTAATTACATTACTTGCAAAACACCAAGAATAGATCATTCTCATATAAGTGAGGTATACGCATCGCAACTGCAAACCATTCTTACTTTTCTAAAATGTTTTAAAAAATATTGAATTTTCTTAAGGGTGGAGCTGTTGAAAGTTTGGATCAGCTCTTGATATATAATTGCTATATATTCCCTAATTTCATTTTGCGACAAAGAGAGAGGAGCGGAATCGCCAACTTGGCAATATGAATAATTTGATGCTTCTAGTCTCAGAAAAACTGTAAGTATGACTTGTAATATAAGTAATGCGAAATAATGTAACGTAACATAGAAACAATAATCGGCCACATCTGGAAATTTACTGACATTTTCTGATTTAATTAACTTCTTCATTTATTTTACCTAAACGCTATTGCAATTTAGTAAACTCTACATACTTCTTGTTCAATCCATATACTTAGATAAATTTTCCTCGCATGCTTTTCAAAATCCTCTCAATATTGTTCATTCCCTTACAAAACACAGATCGTAAACAGACATCTAATACGGTAATAAATTTTTATTGCCTTTCCAAGTCGGGCGTAAAAAGGACACGGGTTCCCTGCTAAGCCAGAGTAATCTGCTTTTCTGACCGATGTAACTACATTCAGGTGGAGTAAGACAGGGGAAAAGAAAAAAGAAAACGAAGAAGAAGAAAAGAAAAGTAGAAAAGATGCGCTTTTAAAGAACTGAATCCCCTGCCTTCTCCCCAAACCTCCGTTCATGATGGGTGAGGACTCGAAGGAAACGTGATTGGAAGCGGGTGAGTACTTTACACGATAAAAGAATATTTAGGAGCGCCACATTTGTTCTTTTATCGCCTTTTGTGGCGAATATAACAAGTATTCTACGTTTTAATTATTGTAGATAATAAAATTCTCTTTTGAAATATTTAAAGACATTCAGGTCCTATGATAATTTGATTTCAGCCCTTTTCCTTCTGAGATGTTATTTACTGTAATTATCAGTAATATTTTTTAGTGATTATTTAATTAATTCAGCTGATAATTAACGCCAATCAAACCTTTAAACAGAACAAATGAAGCCATAATTCTGTAATACGATTTCTCAGCGTAGCGCATAATGTACATCCTATGATAATTTCGGTAAATAAATATGAAACGACATTCTTTACGTGGTAATATTCTTTAGTGGCAATTAACAATACTCGTAGCAGTATACATATTTTCAGTTTGCGATTATTTTTGTCTAGACTTCGTGCAATAATTTTATGTGCCTTTAAATTTATTGATTAGTGCATTTTCTTTAAAAGAAGCATTTAAGAATTTTAATGTGCTAATGAAAATTTTAAGAAATATCTTATAATTAAAAGAACCTTTCCTTTAGAATATTTTAATAAATTTTTATTTTTAAATTTTTCCCTTTTTTAGACTGAAAAAAATGTTGGTTAAATTATCTAATGCTTTTGAAATAACAGAAAAGTAGCTAATTTTACGTAAGTATTATAAAGACGAGTGTTTTTAATAACCATTTTCGAAAATTGAATTTTTGAAATTTTTTTCCAATATTATTCAATACGTTCTAACTTATGTCCTAACCAATATTATTCAATAATGTTCTAAGATGTTTTAAAGTATGTTCTATCTAAACATAGTACTCTAAATTCCGCAATATAATTAGACTCCAAGAGAAACCAATTCACAGATCTTTATTTGCGTGTATAATTTATGCTTCTTAAATGAAAAAAATTAGTTTTATAGCTTTTTGATTTTCTATTATTTTCTTCATAAAATTTCTTCATAAATTTCATAAATGTTGCAGTTCCTTGGTTTTACATTTCTAATTTTAATTATTTTATCTGGCCACTCTGATAGGAAAGTATTAGTTAGTGACTTTGACTCCTGCACCGAAGCTTCCGGGCTTGAACTCGCAAAAGGCAGGGATGTAAATTGCCTGTCCGTTCACAGGAAGCATCGCTTGCCTCCATAATAAAGTGACCACCGCTTCCGGCCTTAGTAGTGGGCAAAGCCTAAAATGGGTAGTGCCGGCCGTTGGGTGAGAAAATCTTATATTTTATTTAGAGCAAACTTGTTTTTTTTTAGTTTTATATTTTGCAGTTTCAACTCTTTATTCTTTCGCTTTTTCTCTGTATATATATATATATATATGTATAAACTAAGATAAATATACAGATCAAATAAATCTTAAATCAAAAACGCATTGTAGACTGCAGTAATTCAGTGGTAATAATTCAAATCAAAGCAAATTCGAGTATCATATTCAGTTTGGCAAAGTAAAAGAAAAGATGAACTAGTATAAAAAGTTGCAAACTTTAAAAATGGTAAGCAATTAGTATACCAGTTAACATAAGTGAAAAAAATTAAAGAGTAAATAGAAACAGTAAACAGCAAATTTCTGTAGAATAGTAAAATAAAATTTTTAATTTTAAAACAAAATCTAAGCTAAAGAAATTACAAAATTACCAGATCAACCAAAACTGGGAATAAAAGTCTGAAAGGTTTCAGATTTGAAATTGCATCCAAAGGGGCGTTTTTTTTAACATTCTGTGTGTTACCTTTTTTTTATCAAATATCATGTTCTACGTATTAAAACTATAAAATTCATTTTAACCGCCAATATCGCAAAATAATTTTAAACTGAGCATATTGTTGCGAAAAATTCGGCGGTTGCGCCTGTATGTAAGCTTTCCGGCATAGAACTAGGGTTGCCATAAAATAGTGTATGGGAGGGTTACCAGATTGGCGACTTTATAGCCCATTTGGCGACCAAATGGGCGATATCCCGTGGTCCAATCGGGAAGCTTCTAGAATAATTTCCTGTCTAGATATTTCTCGAAACGTGTGGAACTTAAAGAAAAGCTATATAAACCCTTGCGTTTCTGAGAGCAGTTAGTTGAGCAGATTGTGAAGCAGTGTGTGATTAATTGTGATTATTGCGAGAATAGCTGCTGACTGTGATAGCTAAGCTACGCGAGAGTTTTGTGAACGGAAAGCGATCGAGATAGTGCTTTGCCGTGAAGCTACCTTTACAGTATAGCTTGACAGTGTATTGGTGATTGTTCCACGGTGTTTATTATAAGTTTAGTGTTGCCGTGAAGCTACCTTTACAGTTACAGCCTGAAGCTGTGTTGCTGATTGTTTCAGCGTATTTATTGTAGATTTTCGACGCTTTTAAAGGCAATTTTGGAACTGTGCTGTAAATAGTGATTCTTGTAAATAAATTGTGCTTTTTATTGTTCTGCATCGTGTTTTCATCGGATACTCTCAAATCCACGAACCCGTATAACGCAACAATATCTTTAGAATTTTCGATACAGAGTCTCGTGCACTGGAGATAAAGACGTATAGGTTTTTTTTCCCGTACAGTGTTGCCATTGCTAGCGTTGAAATCGTCGAATTTGTTAATCAAAAATTCATTGAAGTCTTACAAAATATGAAATCGATAATAAAACAAATTTCAAATTCAAATTAAAGCTTCCTTCCACATGCCCATATTCTATGTAAGATTACGTTATTCAAATTTTGATGTCTCTAGGTACCGCTGCTTTATCACAATGCGAGAAACATACATCTATTCATGCAGATTCTTCATTATTTAATATCTTTAAATATAATACAGGGCTTTAATATTTTGTGGCAACAGTTTGAAAAGTGATTCGCCGTTTATAGTTTTCAACGCAAGATGCCAAAAACGAAATTAATAGTCGTTCAGGGCAAATTGCCCTTTTAGACTTAAAAACCCGCCAAACTCACATAAAAAAATCCCTTTAGAAACACGAAAAGGGCAAAAAAAGCAATTGAAAAAATTTTGGAAGAATTTAAAGCAAATGGATTTTTAGTTGCCCTGGACGTCTTTATCAGGCAGCTGGTGTATGGAAACATGTAAAAGAAAAATAGTATGTATCTAAGCTAAAAAATGCAGAATTAAAAATTTAATATTTAGATAAATTTTAATGAGCAAAACATAAATTAAACTTTATTTACTTGCTCAGCAGTGGTATTAGGTTCCAGAATGTTGGGTCTGTATTATACATTTCACTTTTGCATTATTTATCATACTGCATTTTCCCATTTCTAATCAGCCAGAAATGCATTTCTCAAACTGTGATGATGTGTAACATCATTTGCATTTCAATAATTTGCTATAAAATTGATAATTTTTTATTCTAAGTGAATGTATAATTTGAGTGTAATATAAATAAATAAATAAACATTTTATATTCTTGTATTGAATATAACATTAAATAAATTTGTAGATATAAGTAATTTTTGGGAGATAATATAACAGTTTACTTTCATATGAATTCATTTTAATGATTATAGTGAATCAGTTTAGTGATTGATATAATTTCATTCATTTTAGGGATTAATAATTTAACTATTCGTTTACTAATGTGTTTTAAAAATCTCAAATAAAATTAGAGAACATACTTTTCATATTTCTTCACATGAAATTTGGCGCACGTTTTGGCAGCAGTCATGTATCTTTTGGCAACCTTCTGCTGTGTGGCATCATAGGAACAGAGGGGTCATGAAAAGGTCTGAGAATGACGAGAAATTCTTCGCTACTGTTTCCCCAAATTCACAACAACGCCTTTTCATCTAATTTTGGTATTTTGTTTGTTCTTTTCAGTATAGACCTCACAGTAACTGCCTGGAGGGAGATTTGATTTTCTTTTGAGATGGAAATTAACTTCTGTGAAATGAGCATTCATGATAAGCTAAAGCAAACTGTCACGTAAATGATTTACTTTATTTTATAAAATATTTCCTAATTATCTATTATTAAAACTCTGGGTATTTAATAACTATTTTCGGCAATATCAAGAATATTTCTTCTTTTCTCAAATAAGAATATCTGAAGCAAATTAATTGGTTGAATAACCCTAATTCTTGATTTCATAATTTCATTTACTTAAAAATATAAAGATTTATTTTATTAAGTACTTGTTGCTTGATTTCTACTGCTTTTGCAAAGCAATTTTTTTTGGGGGGGGGCAAATATTTAAAACGAAGTCGCGCTTTATTATGAGATAGCTATGATCTATCCTGGCAAAAGAGAAAATATCTGACTCCAAGCTTCGACATCTAATAAAACTTCGTTTTGTGAAAGAAAAATATTATTTCCTCTTACAACTTATGATTTATTTTAGTTCTACAATTTATATTTAAAAGAAAACATTTAGCTGCAGATAATGACAGGATGAGTTTTACATTATCTTGAGTAATGATGATTAAAAACTCTTTTTAAGCTTTCCTTTATTTGTTAAATAGAGAAACGATGTACTGAATTTTACAGAATTTTCTAAAGAAAGAAAGGAAAAAAATTGTAAAACACTTGTATTAATTGGCTTTACTTTTATTCTCTGTAATTCTTTGAGCATTATAATGTCTCAGGGATAAATATAGACTAAGTTAACGCAGCTAAAAATTTCTGTAGAATAGTTACACTGGTGTGCAAAAATTAAGGACGAAGTCGAAAAATTAGCATATCAGCTGAACGAAGAGGCAGAGCGGACAGAAAGACCAATCAGGAGATTAAGTAAGCTGATGTACGGTAGCACATGCGCAGATGTGCAGGTAGACGTAATGGGGGAGTGTCTGAGTAGTATAAAGCATGTTGTCGGTGTAAGATCAGTATTTCTGGCAAAGAGATTGCACGCCGTATAGCAGTTAAAATCACACCGAGTTGCTACCTCAGCGAGAAATGGCGAATAATCAATCTGTTAGACGACATCTGGATGCTTTTACCCGAGGTCGAATCATTGGGAAGTTGGAGGAAGGCCGCAGTGTGACAAGTGTGGCTGCAGAGTTCGGAATTGCTCACAGCATCGTTTCACGACTTTGGAGACAATTTCAAACTACAGGAACAGCTATCCGGGGGTTTAGTAGTGGTCGTCCACGAGGAACCACACCCGCAGATGACCGGTATATTGCCTTACAGGCCAGAAGAAACAGGCGGCAGACAGCGGGAGAAATCGCTAGACACACGACACAGGCGACTGGACGACCGATATCGCGTTTTACCGTGGCCAGAAGACTGCACGGTGGTGGTCTGTTTGCACGACGCCCTGTACGGTGTGTACCTCTAACGCCTGCCCATCGGAGAAGGCGTTCTCTGTGGTGCCGGGAACACCGGAATTGGAGAGACAATGAATGGGGACGAGTACTCTTTACAGATGAGAGCAGATTTAGTCTGAGTTGCGATTCTAGACACATACACATCTGGACAGAGCGGGGAACACGCAATAACCCCTTCAACATCATCAAAAGGGACTGTTTTGGAGGTCGCGGAGTTCTCGTTCGAGCAGACATAATGCTTGGTAGCCGGACCGACCTTCATATCTCCCAAGGAGGTTCGTCACCTGGGACTGCTATTGTAACGAGGTTCTTCTTCCTTACATGCGTCTTTTCACAAGGGCTATGGGTCCTCAGTTCCTCTTCATGGACGACAACGCTCCACCTCATCGCACAGTTACTGTCGAAGAGCTGTTGGAGAGTGAAGATATTGAACACATGGATTGGTCGGCAAGGTCTCTGGATCTAAATCCCGTCAAGCATGTACGGAACTTACTAGGGAGACCCGTGGCAGCACGTAACTTATCGCCAGTAACGATTCCGAAACTGCGATTGGTGCTACAAGAGGAACGAGCAGCAGTGTCTCAACAGCTCATTAACAACCACATATCCAGCATGCACAAATGATGTGAAACCTGCCTAGCAGTCAGGGGAGATCATATCCCCTATTAAAGACCGGATGTTTCTTGCTGGACACCCATCACAGGGATGTTTCGGCCTTCAATCGCATTGCGATCCATGCTACGTTTTCAATAAAGCTTCTTTTTATCCCTCTGATTTCTCTTTTAGTAAGTGTTGCTTACATTACTCATGTCCTTACGTATTGGGGATCTTACGGTATTAAATGTGTTGATTTGGAAAGCTTTTGTACAAAGTTATATTGAAAAAACCGTCTCGTCCTTAATTTTTGCACACCAGTGTTGTTTAATTCTACATTTTGAGCAATTTTTCGCTGTCAAGGAATGAATAATTAAATATGTTTACAAGAAGGATATTGTTTTCAGCACCATGTAAAGACATATATTAAGACAGGGATGGCCAACTCGCAGCACGCTTGCCACAGTGTGTAACGGTGGAGTTTCAACAGTGGTTCACGAAGACTTACTGAAAAATTAAAAGATTTGAAAAAATAATGACATCGTCTCTATCACCTCCGTCGATAGATACGCACATAAACACATTAGAATAAATATAATACTTCAGTTTCTAAGCAAGACCTTAAAAGGGCTCGTCCACCTTAAAATTCTTAAGATCTTCGAATATGTTACTTTTGGAAGAATTGGGATAACTTATTTATTTTAAAAGCAATTACTTGCAACTTTTCACAGCTGAGTAATGGTAGTTTCGTACACAAGTTCAGCGGGCATGCAACCGTTGATTTCTTTGAGAGGTGTTCTCAAAGCAAGTAGCACAGTAGTAGCACTTTTGTCCATTTTAGCGTGTTGCGAAACATTAATGCGGCTTTTAGTGGACGATGAAATTCCTCAATTAAGCCACTGCTTTGAGGATGATAAGCAGTTGTGTTGTACGCCTAGGAGTTTAGTTAGAACCTGAAATATTCGAACTGACGTCCTTGGTCGGTTGTAATAGTAGCTGACAAACCAAAGCGGGGGATCCAGCGTAGAAGGCCTCCGCTACCGTTGTAGCTTGAATATCAATGATGGGAACAGCTTCTGTCGATCTAGTAAACCGATCGATAGCTGTTAGGCAGTATGTAAACCCAATGGAAGGTGGGAGTGGGCCGATGAGATCTAAATGAATATGATGAAATCGCCTAGAAGTTTTACTAAATGATTGTGAAGGGGATGAAGTATGTTTGTTTATTTTAGATTTCTGGCACGAAATGCAGTCTTGCCCAGTTCGTGTCATCTTTGTTGATATTTGGCCACACATACACATTTGTCACTGTCAAGGAATAATTACGAACTAATGCCTGGATAAGCTAAATTATGTACGCAATTAAAACACAATTTTCGAAATGCCTTGGAAATATAAGGTCTTGCTATACCTGTTGATATATTCCAATAAATTTCTATGTCTGAATTTGCGAGCTTAACCTTTTTCATATGTAAAGAATTGTTAGCGTCAACTATTTCTTTTAACTCATCATCTCTTGATTGCGCTTGAGCAATTTCTTAATAATTAGTGGGACCATTGATTTTAATTTCATGAATGCAAGATAATGTGTCGGCCACAATATTATCAGCTCCTTTAATGTACTGAATATCAGTTGTGAATTG
>KK114666.1:0-66314 GCA_000611955.2 Stegodyphus mimosarum
CACCTGCTTCCGGGCTCATCCGCAATCCGCCTCCTGTCGGTGAACCGGCAGTTTCACACTACTCACCATCTAGACAAAAATTTAAATACTTGAAACTGAAAGAAAATATATTTTGCCAATTGCACAACCTATTTGAATTAAATATGCACACATAAAAAATATTACATTAAAATTTGGTTCCCATTCAAATTATCAAAATGGAAGAAGGTATAACACTTTAATTCTAAAATTTAGTGGCAAATTTGGACCTGTTTAGGCGAGATCAATTTCTTTATGTCTGGTCATATTTAACTTAGTTTTAGCATTAAATTAGGATCCACTTTTAATTATTTCTGTATTTATTTTTCGAATATGATATGGAAGAAAATCGTTGTTCACACAAATGTGTTGCGGTAAAAGGCAATAAAAATTTAATAACTTTATGTGAAATGCCTTGAATTCTTTTTTAGGTTCAGCCAAAAGTTAACGAGTGTGTTATTTTGAAATCTTTAGTTAGAGTTTAAACACGAGAAATTTCTTCAAACAAAATGGATTTCTAACCCAATTTTGGATGCATGTTGTATCACTGAAAACAATAATTTTTAATGTCGAATGCTGATTCTTCTTTTATTTTCAAATTATTTTCGGTTGGAAAACTTTCTAAAAGTGGTTAAAAAGCTGAAAATATTATTATTATCCAATTCTTTGATTATTAGCTCAAGGTGTTTTTTTCATCGCATTTGTTTTATCTCTAATGATAAATAAATTAAAAACTTCGCCCTTATAATCCTAAATTTAATTCATTTCCCAAAAATATCAGCTAAATATGCTAAACGCATCAACCATAATTCACTAAATAAACAATTTGACAATTCAAATTTTGAATCACAGGAGAAAATTCGAATTTCTGGTCGAAGTTAAAAAAGACGATTTAAAACTTTGCATCTTAGTTCGGAATGTAACAAAAGCGTTTCGTGTTCAATGCCCTTCTCTTAGCATAAAATCATAATATTCTTGAACTTAAAGCTCAGCTTTTAATAAAATTACCAATTTTCACAGCTTGATTCAAAACGATGTTCATGTTTTCGGGGACTGTTTTGTACTAAGGCTTCGCCGTGAATGGGAATGAGGGAATTTAGTTTCAGGTGCGACTTTTTTTTATTTGAGAAATAACACCAGAATGTTTTCTTGTTAAAGCCGACGGCAATGCACTTATTCCAAGGAATATCATTCTGAGGCAAAACCAGGATATTTTTAATTTTTAAATTTAAAACTTATAAACCGTGTTTCTTTGCGTACCACCTAATTTTTCTCTTGCGTACCACCGGTTGAAAACAGCTGCCTTAGAGGTTTTCTTTTTTTCCTTTCCCTTTTTCATCTTTGTTTTCTTCACTTTCCCTTTACGTTCAGTTGATCGTTGCTTTCTCTTTCTACGATTATCATTCCTTATCAGCACCTCGTCGCTTATACATTAGGAAAAAAAATATACATTAGGAAATCTTTAATATTTTTTTTTTACTGTATAAAATTCAATGCACGGATCCCCCCCTTTTTTTAAACACCTTAGTTTGTCTCCCAAAGATCTAAAATTGTCTCTCTATTGTACTGACGCCTTCGTATTTTGTCTATATGATTACTGTCTTTTTTTATTTTTTTACGATTTCATGGTGATTACTGACTTCTATTACCACGGTGTACTCTCTTCTATTTCTCACGATTCTATACGACTATTGTCTTCTTTATCTTTTTACTTACGACACTATGTGATTACCCTTTTCTATTACCACTGTCTACTCAATTTCTCACGACTCTATAAGACTATTGTCTTCTTTATTTTCTTCCGGCTAGTACCTTTTTTAGTTTCTTCTTTTTGGTTCTCTTTTATTAATTCTTATTATTCCTATTCTTATTCTTTTATTAATCCTTATTTATTCTTATTATTATTTTCTTTTCTTTTTTTAATTACTCTTTTCTTAATTTGTTACTTTAGTGAATTAAAGAATAGTGCTTGGAAACAATTAGTTGTTTTAGCTGAATATTTCTGGTTTTTTTTATCAAAGATATCTACTGTTTATTTTTAATTTATGAATTCTAAAATCTAGCTTCTCGTCTCGATTTTCAAGTTAAAATTTTGTATAACTAATTTTTATTTGTAACATAATATTAATTCATACTTGGACAGTACTTAGCTGATTATGTTGGTGACAGAATTTACCTATATAAGGAATTTACCTATATTAAAAACAATAGCAAGTCGTAAAATATCAGTGCTCTAGAAAAGCATTTTTCTGGCCTATTTCTGCTTAGAATCCATATTTTTACTTCGTTTATTTACGAAGTAAAGGAAATATTGTAATCGCAAAAATTTTCACGTATGAACGAACGAAGGACAAAAATGAACGATTCAAATTAGATGTCTCAACAAAAATATCCGTTTTGACTGCTATCGAATACAATTTAAACTATGTTTTTTCGTGACAATTGTAAGAACAGAATAAAGGACACTTTTTTCTCAAAACGGATTGTAAAAAGTATTTAAAATGGATTCAAAAGAGATTTTTTTCGTGACGTCTGTACGTACGTATGTATGTATCTAGCATAACTCAAAAACGAATAACCTCAGAACATTGAAATTTTGTGTATACGACTGCTATAACATGCATTTGTGTGCACCTTCATTTCTGGTTCCAATTGGCCACACCAAAAGTATATAAACACACACACGCACGCAAGCACGCGCGCGCGCGGGCACACACACACACACACCTACTCTGTTACTCTGGCTCGGTGAGCTCTTTATTTTTATTCTTATATGTTGGTAAATTGTGCATTTTTTGCTTTAAAATGATTGAATTATACTATTCTTATCTTCCGGTTAAAGATTTTATGCCTTTGGTTAATCTGCATGCAATAGTTGTAGAATTATAAACAATTTAAAAGTAGTTCAAGTGTGGCTATGCCTAATTTTTTTACTATAGCAGCCATATTTGTTTACATTTGAAAATTAGTAGAATAGTGAATTAACTCAGGTTCTGAACGTTCAGTGTCTTTTTGCCCAGTGGGACCAAAAGAAAACTTTCAGTTTTTTGCACCGAAAAATCCTCTTTCCCGCTTGATTGTTTTTGCCGAGAGAGTCTAATTGGAATTGCAAAACATTATTTTAACTGTATTTTATGTTTTATATTTAACTATATTTTTTAATTTTTAATAAAGATATTTTGAGATTTTATGTTCTTTTGCTTTGTCAAAAATTGAGAACTGAATTAATTGAATGAGAAATATATCTCTAATGAAATTCCAGGAAATAAGTTTAAATGAAATGGTGTTAAAACTGCGTATAATTTAATATTCCGTACAAGGAAATCTTGTGGTGTACACATTAGATTTTTTATAGCATAATAAAAATTCACACATAGACAGTACTTAGTTGATTATGTTGATGACAGAATATTATATTTTTAAACAATATAAGATATTATATAAGATATTATATAATATCTTATATAAGATATATGAGATATTATATTTTTAAACAATAGCAAGTCACAAAATATCAGAGCTTTGGAAACATATTTTGCTGGTTTATTTCTACTTAGAATTTATATTTTTCTGACTGCGAATAGAAGTCCTTTTTATGCGAGATTTCACTCTGCTTTCTTACCCAATATTTCAGCTGTATTAATGAAGCTGGTTGAGGGTGAAAGGTAGGTGCTGCTGCAGTTTATTTATGAGACTTTTAATGGTACATAGAAATCTTCCTCATTATTTTACAAGACGCAGGGAAAACTGAGTTTTCAGTTACCAACCATCCCATTCCTACTGTAGAAAAAGTTAAATTGGACTAATCTTTCATATCCATGTTTCTCGATCGATTCCACGATCCTCACAAGCTGGAGACATTTATTAGCTTTCTTCTTTCTTTAAATTCAGCTTTGTTCTCCGACCATTTCTGAAAGGGTTATTTCATTTCTAAATAATTATTATTGTAATGTAATTTATTACGTACTCGAAACGTCTTCGCTGTAAAAATTACAGTGTGTCTTGAAGCCATAATTTTATCTAGAACTCCTTTTTTTTTGCCAAGATATCTTAGTGCTAAGCGATTATTAGTTAACGGTAAACTTCGCCGATTTCCAGCCAGGGGCCAAATGTGTTATGCAGAAAGTTTAAACAATAATTATTTCAGTAATTACATGCGACTCATTTTACTTCACTTGGACGAACAATGATTAAACTACGTTTTTACCGCTGTTGTTCTTGTTGTGACTGATACCAGATCTTGTTTTGCTTGTCTGATATCAGAGCAAGCCCACGAAATTCATCTTGCCGAGATGGCAAGATAGCGCATGTCGTTGCCAAGAGCCTTGGGTGCTGTTCTTAATAAGCGAATGAAAAAAATCGAACAAATTGAATTTTAAAAGTATTTATTCTTCGTGGACTGTAGCAAATTCACAATGTTCGAACGAGAATTAATTACTATTACAATTTAATACGAGAGACATTTTTTAAAATTCCAGATTGAAGTATTAAGGGACGACGATACATCCGTCAAACCTTCCAGGTAACCGCCCAGCAATCAACTCCTGGTACTACCTCTAGTGGCACAGAAACGTGCCAAGCAAGGCGCCAACAGATACCATACAGGTGACAGAATAAGAGAGAAATGATAACAAAGATTACATTATTGACCACCTTAGGCAGTTGGTCTTGGAGATAATAGACAATATGCCCCAAAATGCTACAAAGATCTTCACAGATGGCAGCGAAATTGCTGACTATGCAAGTAGTGGCATTTTTATTGAGACCCTTCCCCCAGAGTAAAATCGATACTCCGTCAACGAAAGCCAGATCACTGTTCAGTTTTCAGAAGTGAACTGATAGTCGTCAATTTAGGACTCGAGGATATACTGACGGAGAAGAAATTTTAAGATCTATGGACCTTATCTGATAACCGAATCTCACTCCAACATCATAGTAATTGGATTTACGTAGGCGATAAGAGTAGTATCACTTTTCTACTAAACATACATTTAATTTCAATCCTCATGACGTTTATTTTCAATGGATCCCATCTCATGTGGATCTTTATGGCAACGAAATGGTGGACAAACTAGCAAAAGATGACTGTGGCCTTTTAACTCTCTCCTCTTCCGCACTTAACTACCTGGAATTATTTTCAATTACAACATCGTGAATCATGGTGAAATGGTAGGTGCCCCCACCCATCTTTGGTCCCTGGGTAGCAAACCTGGTTGGACTCTAACCCTTCAGTGTGACAGGAGCTCCCAAACTGCGCTTCATGTATGGCAAACGGCTGGGAAGCGATCATATTATGAGCCTTTCTTTCAAGGAGGGCATGAAAATCTTTGAAACGTGCTTTGAGTGCCCAAAACATCAGGCGTCTGCAGAGCATATATTAGTTCCCTTGGGTGTCTCTAGAAATATTTACTCCAATCCCCTCCTAGTGCTCCTTTTAATATAATTTAGGCCTCCCCTCCTTTCTTAGAGTCAACGGTCTCTTGGATCTTGTCTGACTTCGTAAGAACCGGAAGAAAAGCAACAAAAGACGTCTCCCACTCCTCTTCCGCTACCACTAACTTTTAGCTCTTGGTATATTTAGAGTGCCCTATGCCGCAGAGACGCTATACATTTAGAAACATAGTAGAGACTTTAAGGATTTTTTGAAGGCAGGAGAGATGAAAAATGATCAATGCCTGGCCGGGACTTGAACCACGGACCTCTCGAAAAAGTGCCGAGCGTGCTGACCATTTCACCACGAAGGCATGCTAAGAAGGCTGGAGAAATACCTTATATACTCCCCCTTTTAAAGGATGGCTGGATAGTAGCAGACCCAATCGCCAAATTCTGGTGGCGAAGAATCATCATCCACCACCTTTTTAGTTTAGGCGTCACTGTAGTGACATCAGGTATATTTTTATGTCAGGAAGCTGAAGAAATGAGCAATGCCCTCGCCGAGACTCGAACCACGGACCTCTCGAATACGCGCCGAGCGTGCTGTCCACTACAACACGAAATTATGCAAAGAAGGAGGGAGAAATATCTTATAACACTACATGCCTTTTAAGGAATTCCAATCCAGGCCCTTCGGTACTGCAGTCAGAGTTACTAACCTCTATCCCGGTTGGACGGCTTTTTATCGATAATACTTGTGGGTAACATGTCATAAATTTAGAAATTGTTGTCATAAATTTGGCATTTGAGATATTTATTGCTACACATTAGTAATATAAATCAGTTCACTATACTATGTATATTTTTGAGCGTTCACATATTATTTTTCTGTGTGTAATATGAATAAGAACTGCCTTCTTCTAAAAGCCCTTCACGAATGTATCCATCGTTCGACATATAATTCTTGCATCTCCGGCATAGTAGAATAAACAAAAACCATATGAATATAATTTAGGCATTTATTTGTGTTTCAATAAGTTATCTTATTTTCTCTAACATATTCAAACCTTTTGAAGTGATAAACTCGTCTGTTCTATTACAAGTTCATTTTTGTCTCTTTCATCAGATGATTCAATACCTATATTATTTACTTTACAGGGTATTTTCCCGCATTCCTAGCATACCTTCATGGTGTAGTGGTCAGCATGCTTGTCGAGTAATCGAGATGTCCGTGGTTCGAGTCTCGTCGAGGCCATTGCTCAATTTTCTTCTCTACTGCTTTCAAAATATACCTAATGTCTCTACAACTGGAAGAAAGGATTTCATTTGTCAGGTAAGAAACTTGTTTCGATTCTTAAGGTATAGTAAATTCAATTGACTCAAACATTTCCTTGTCTGCTGTGCATATACAGATGTACTTTCCCCAGATACCAGCTTCCAAGTTCTTAGACAGAAAGGTCTGTTCACGAGATAGAACAAGAAAGGACATAAGTCTGTTTGTAACCATCAGAGAAAGGAAATAAAAGTAGTTTGGGGAAGCTTTATGGATAAGCTTTAAAGCGAAGTAATAAATTTTCTGAAAAATTTCATCAGAATTGACGATTAGAACGTAGTTTGATACCTTAAGAATTAGACCCTTGGTGAACTGCATAAACTACTAATTAAATGTACAGACTGTGTTGAGACTGTACATTCAGCATACCATTACACCCAGTTCCTGAAGAAAACATAAGTCTACATAGTGCAAGGAAATGTTTAAAACTTGTTTTTCTACTTGCAAAGTATTCCATCCAAGTGATGGTGGATTAATGTTAAACTTGAAAAGCATTGTACTTCATTTAGATGCAACGTTAAATTGAGCTTATCCCATGTGTAATTTTCAGTCTGCCTTGGCTCTCCAATAGCTCTATAATCACGCTACATTTACTTCCCGTGTAAATATTTAACATTTTTCGCATTAATAGATCGCCACTTACTCCTAACTACGCAATTCGCTGCCAGTCGTTGACAGTTTTGCTACTATTTCATTTCACTCTAGCAAAACATTTGTAGAGTCATTAAGTTTGTTTGAATCGGGAGACATGAAAAATGAGGAATGTCTCGTCGGACTTCGAAACTGCACTCTCGATTACGAGCCAAGAGTGCTACCGTTATAACACGAAGGCATGCTGAAAGGAGGGAGAAAATGCAATATTTACTCTCACTTTTAAAGGGCGACTGGGGATTACGCTATCCATTCACCTAATGATGACGAATTGTAATGGTGATGACGAATTATTGTCTATCAACTATTAGTTCAGGCTCCATTGTATAATCATGAGATTCTTTGAAGCAGGAGAGGTGAAAACTATGCATTGCTCTTGCTGGAACTCGAACCCTGGACCTCTCTTATGCGCGTGGAGTATGCAATACACCCGGAGGATGGAAAACGGAGGAAGAAAATACCTTATAAATTTAATTTGCCTTTGAAATGTAGGAAAGCATTGCTTATATAATTAACTATTCAGTCTACAATGTTTATGCACATAATAACGTAAAAAATAATATGCTGAATGCCAAATATTTATTACCATTTATAACTAGTATAATTAAGAATACGATTTTTAAACCCACATGTAACATAACATTCTACAGAATCTTATTAAAGATAATAACCGTATTTACGTCTTAAGTGAGTAAGTAATATTATTAATTTGTTTTATTTCAGGTAACATATTTTGACTTAGAGTTAAATTAAAGGCAACTGGTAAAAATATATTTCAAGGAAACTTGGGGAAAATTGGAGATTTTTTTGGCGCCAATCCTGTTTATGTCCAAACCCCTCCTCAGTAAAATGGCGTCCAAAACATAATGCAATAAAACATACAGAGGCTGTTCGCACATTTTTTAGACGATTTTGGTAAGCGGTAATAAAAAATCGTTTGCTGCAAAAGAAGTAATTGCAATTGCACTATATTTTTTAAAGTCAAAATTATCGTCTGTGGCTTGAAAGTTTTGTTTTTGTTCAAAATGGCGAATTTAACAAAGCAGGGGTTCGAAGGCTACATTTACGCTCTTTCCGAAGAGAAATATGCATGCACCGTTATCCAAAAACGATGTGAGAGTCATGGTTTTGTGATATCTAAAGCGTCGATAGGTAATATCACCAACAAGAAAGGAAAGAAACGTCACAACAAGAAAGGAAAGAAACGTCAAATTGGAGCCTCAAGTGGAACAAAAATTCCAAACAAGTATCCAAGGAGAAAACGGACATCTTCGACTATTGCAAAGATACGTTGTTTAATGTTAAAAGAAAATCCCCCTAGTCAAAGGACAGGTGCAAAATCATTAAAATGCTCGATGTCCACTGTAAGCAAAATGATAAACGTTGATTTAAATTTTAAGAAAGCGAAAAAACGCAATGTGCATCGTCTTCTTCCAAAGCATATTGCTCAACGCAGAACACGCTGCAGAATTCTATATGAGAAACACTTATCCAAAGAAAAACGGAAAACAATTGTCACAATAAATGAAGCATGGGTGTATTTAAATGATTGTAATAAAAAAAGAGCCATTTATTATCATGAAAGGGGAGAAAAAAAATTAAGTACATGGTTCAAAGAATCGAAAGAAAGTTTTTCTAAGGGATTCATGATTGTTGCTGGTTTTTCTTATAATGGCAAGTTAAAAATAAAGAGAGTGCAAAAAATGTCAAGATTAACTCCAAATACTATCAGAAACATATTTTATCGCCCATTTTTCTGAATTAAATACCATCGCTTTACCCACAGTGCCATCCATCTGTGAGACTTCATCAGGACAAACCTAGCAGTCACACATCAAAATCCACTGTAAATTTCCTAAAAGAAATGGAACAAAAAACTGGTATCGAGGCTATACCCTTCATTGATATCCCTACTAAATCTCTAGATGTGTCACTTATGGATTTTTGTGCTTTCGGAGTTTTAAAAACTGCATTATCCAAACTTTGTCCCAAAACCCTTACAGGACTCAGGAAAGCTGTTCGGGAGGAATGGGATAGAATACCTGTTCTGACACTTCAAAAGGCATTATTATCCTGGAAATTGCGGTGCCGAAAGATAGTTCCGGATAAGGGATGTCAAATAGAACATTTAAAACACAAATATTTTATGTAATTTAGTTTTGTGAATACAATATACATCGTCTAAAAAATGTGCGAACAGCCTCTGTAATTAAAGCAGAACATACATAATCTCAATAAACTGCACTTTAAATCAAACAAGGAAATAACATAAGAATGAAAATTCATATTATCTAATCTTCGCAGTACAAAAAGAAAAAATCGACTCGCCTTATTAAAAAATTTCTGTTTCTTCAATGTGTGTGACACACACAATTCTTTAACAGCATCCAAAAGCTATTTAAAGTTATCTAGACTAGAATCTGTATACTGCCGTAGCCACATTTATCCCAAAAAGGAAAAATGAAAAATATCCTCCGTACTGCCGTACTGTCGAAAACATTTCTTTCGAACATCCTTTTTTATTACACCCCACACACCTTTCATATTGTTGATATGAGCTCCGGTTTCGAAATCCTTAAATGTCACTGCGTAATTTACCGAGAGGTGAACGAAGCCATTTAAATCTTCATTATCAGTCAATCAATATTTTTTTTCCTAGTCGTTCCAAAACGTACGGAAACTTTAGGTTAATCGTACTACCAGCAGGCATTTTACAGTGTAAAGCAAAGAATAAGCAAAGTACACCCTAACCAACATCCACGTGTAAGTAAGCCCTTACAAATATCTCTCATCAATCAAAATCACCGCAATCGCGCATTACAACCAATCATGTCATAACAGGGTTTCGATAATATTCAACTACTCAGGTTACCATAAATGAAACAACTTGGCGATTATCCAAGGGGTACCTTAAAATATAGACTAACCTATGAAATATATAGAAAATTGCACAATGCGCAGAAACGATCGAAGTTTAATAGTAAGTTGAGGCGGTAAAATTAAAATATTATACAATCCTTTCAATTAACCTGACTCTGATTGGAACTGAATAAACATCTAGATAAATGTAAAAATACTATATTTATGATTTTGCATTAAAAATTGCGAGCTTCTGGATCCACAAACCCATACGTTCTCAAATACCTATCCTTGTAAAATGTTTCAAACACGTTATACTGTATTGTATGATTTATATTTTTAGTACACCATTTAGAGGTTTGACGCTAGTACTCTTTTCCTGCATAAATATCACCCTCGTACATGCAAACTGGAGAAATAATCAATAATGTATTTTATTAAAATCAAAAGCATGGTCGGTATAAAGCAGCTAAATCTTATAACTTCCAAATTACTTTATAACTTTTTTTTTAAATCCGTAAAATCTATTAACTTCCTTAAGCGTTAGAAGTCCCACCCGATTCATAAAATTTACTAAACTACGCGCATAAACGTACTTCCTCCCGAAACGCACGAAGCAAAGCCGTTTTTGGAATTAAAACTCCTTTGCTCCTCCCACGCGATTGCCAAAGCACTTTGTTTCATCTGAATATTTTGAAAGATGTATTCATATTCGAATAAATTCAACCGATAAATATTTTTACTTAAAACAATGTTACTTGAAGGTCCCTGTAATGACTGTTTCTTTTGAAATAAATGCGAAAACTTCACCTCTCTTTGCTGCATATTCATCCTCTCCGATAAATATCGGAATGTCAGGAACAGCTCCAACCGCAATACTTCAAAAATGGTTCGATAACCCAATGAAAGAATGAGTGCTGTTACCCATGGGCTCGAGAGCTCTGTCCGATAACGAAAGCAAACAGATGAATCGGCACGTTTACGATGTGAGAAAAATAGCGGAATTAAGGGGAAACGATTGGAGTCTTTAAATATATATCAATTGCGCCTAAAGCGATGGGCTTGTCGATATGTAAGAAGGAAAGATCGATGCGAGATGTTGTACTGCTGTTTCTGAAGACAGATATTAGCATACTATGCATGGTTTTGAATTTCTATTCCCAGAACTGTATTTAACTATATCCCCTTATTCGACAGGGATAGAAGAAAACGCGCTGTTTACCAAATATCAATTTTGTGATTGGGTAAGATCGGTTCGAAACAAAAAAATATCTCAAAGTTTTCAGATTTTATATTACACCCAAAGGGGCGTTTTTTTTAGCGTTTTATGTGTTACCTTTATTTATTAAATATCATGTTCTTCGCACTTAAACCATGAAATTCAATTCAACAGCAATATCGCAAAGTAATGCTTTTAAAAAAATATCTTTAGAATTTCCGTTACAGAGTCTTTCGCAATGGAGACAATTATTTTTATTTCCCGTACAATGTTGCCATTGCTCGCTTTGAAATCATTGAGTTTCTTTATCAAAAACTCATAAATGCTTTAGAAAATATAAAATAGATAATAAAATTTGGGCTTCCAGTTGCCCTATTCGGATGGAGATGTACGTTATTCAAAATTCGATGGCTGTAGGTACCGTTATTTTATTACAATGCGAGAAACATATTGTTACGTTTTTCTCTTCAAGGGTTCATGGATTTGGAGTGAATAACGACGGCGACGCTTGATGAAGTACCAAAACACACTTTATTGGCCAGTATTTTACAAGACAGCTCCAAAATCACGCTCACAATCGTCGAAGAACTACTATAAACACGTTGAGATAATTAGCGACACAGCCTTCAGACTATCAGGCTATAACGGTGCAGACACCTTCACGGCAAAGCACAGAGTACAGCTCCCGACTCTGCTCAGTCGTTCTCGGAACTCCACGTACTCTCGAGACTCTCCACGCTAGAACTCGCGATGCACTCGACGATACGCTAGAATACAGCTCCCGACTCGGTTCAGTCGTTCCCCGGAGCTCAAAACACTCTGAGATAAAACTCGACGATGCACTATCTCGCGATACACTAAGAAACGCTCTCGATGTAGTCGAGGACCAACTAGACACTCGATTACTGACTGACTATCAGCTCGCTAGACGAAACGCCAACTAACTCTCCGCGTACCAGCAGGGTTTATATAGCTCTTGGCTTGCATTCGAGAACGTTCTGGGCTAAGCCAGGAAGAATTCGTTCTAGAAGGTTCTGCATGCGTCCATAGCATATCGCCAATTTTGTCGCCAAATGTGGCAAGCCTGCCTTTCCTTACCATTTTATGGCAACCCTAAACCTGCTTTGCGGGGAAGCTATCTTATCGCGCCTGGACGTTTCGTAACAATATATACATTTATGCAGATTCTTCATTATTTAATTTCTCTAAATATAATACAGGACGATAATAGTTGGTGGCAACAGTTTCAAAAGTGAAACGCCGTTTCTGGCCAAACGCTAAAAAAAGGACAAAACGAAATTAATAGCTCTTTGGCTAATTATAATTAAAATATTTTTGGTATACGCATTTGAATGTTTAGGAAGTACCAAAGAAACTTCAAGCGCCATCAAAATCACTGAAAACAACTTATTTGATAAACTATCTTGAGGTAAAATTATTTGATAAACTATCTTTCGTCTCTGGATTCGTTACGCAGATGACACTTTCGCACTTTTTGATGGTAATAAAGAAGATTTATTGGAGATTTTATCTATTATAAATTCAATTGATCCAGCCATCCAATTCACTCTTGAAATTGAATTCAACAATTACCTCCCCTTCCTTGATATTCTTATAATCCGCAATGGAATTGATTTTAGCACTACTGTGTACCATAAACCCTTTGCAATTTGTTTACCACCCCATGCCACCCTGTTAAGCAAGCAATGGCTTCTTTTTACTATTATGTATTTCTCGCGCTCAAAGTCTGTTCCTCAGAATCTTTGCTTACCAATGAACTTAAATATTTGAGAGCAGTTGCTATTGACCGAGGATTTTCTCCCGTGATTATCGATAAAACCTTTAAAAATTTTTCAGATTTTCATCAAAGAAGATATTCCACTGTTAGAAATAATATTAATGACCTTGTAGTGCTTCCAGTTTATCCTTGGGTTAGTTATAAAGTTGCACGGATTCTCCAGAAATTAAATTTTCAAGTCAGTTTCTCCCCTATTAATAAAATTTACGGTTCGACTCTAAAAGATTGCGTTTCTGACTTTAATTCTTGGGGAATTTATAGTATAGCGTCTCAGTGTGGCTTGAGATATATTGGCCAAACAAAAAAAGCGTTAAATTTTCGTATCAAGGAACATGAATCTTATGTCCAAAAAGGCGAAATTAACAAGTCTTCAACAGCGTATCATAGTTGGAAATTTAATCATTATTTTGACTTTGGATCTGCAAAAATTATCCAAAAAGCTTCTTCCGTTGGTGAATTGGATTTTCTTGACGCTTTTCATATTCACAAAGATTTAGCATGTTTAGTGAATGATTTTAAGTCCAATCCAGTCCTTCCCAACGCTTTTAAAATTCTATTAACATAATTCTTGGTTATTATATTTGCCGATAGATGGCGTTGCCTCCTCGCGCATGGAACTACCCGAGGGTATAAAAAGCCGTTACTGAGGTTGCTTTCCGTTTCTAGAAATTTCGTTCTCCTGATGAGGAGGGACCTGTAGCTACCCTCGAAATCGATTGTTTTAATAAATGTACGCTAAATACAAGGTTGTTGTCAGCGATTTTGATTGTCACATTGGCGTGTTTCTCTTCTATTCAAGCACAATATTTACTTCCATCCCTTTTGAGCATAGATTTCAAAATGCAAATTGATAGAAAATACACAGAATATACAGAAATCTAAAAGCAGAAAAAACTTGATTAAAGCAGAAAGATAAATTAGTGTCCAAATATTGTCTGCCTTCTGTTAGTGAAAATCTCATGAACAAAAACAAATATATTGTTATTTTGTTTTTTAATTATTTAACATTCATTTTGAAATTCTCTTCTACATAACCAGTCGTAGCATTTCTGAATGTCTATGCCTTAAGCTATGTGCAAACGATAGATCTTAACTCCACTTCGGAATCTGAAATTCCCTCAGAAATATGCTATTATTTTTCTCCTAATAAGAGTTTATATTGCAATATTTTAACGCATAATTCTTTTACGATTTCAAGTATGCTTTAAGGCAATATATAACTAACATCAGGAGTTTGGAATTAAAATCGATATTTTCTCATTATTTTCCTTTGTTCGTTGTGTAGAAAATACAAAGTATTGGAGCTGCAGATCTTGGTGGTGTACTTGTTTAAAGCTTCGTGGGCTAAAACTATTCTAAGTGAAATTTTAATTTGAGCATTTACTAATTGATGAGAGAACATCATAAGTATTCATATACAATCTTCGGGCCAGAAAATAAAACCTCAAGCATTTATGGGACTCGTATTTGAGAACAACAACCAGTTGAGACATATTCGAAAGTGTTTGACTGTAAAGGAAACGTGTAACTGAACGATGCTATGAAATTGAGCTCTACTTAAAAAAATCTGGCCTCTTTAAAGAGTATGCAGAGTAATTTATATTGCAACCAAACTGAAAAAAATGAATTGATCGTCATATAAAAATGGAATCTATTACTGATTAATACTCAAAATTAGGTGGGAAAGCTTTTGAACATTTTTTGATAGCATTTACTTTTAATAATGTTACGGATTTTATACCTATAATTATAATTTTAGTGAAATTATGCATGAAATTCTATTTATTTGTTTTTGGAAGCTCTTCTAACATGAAAATCTAAAATTTTATAAATGAAGCTATCAGTTCACAACAGCTGAAAGACTCTCTAACTCTTAATGCTGGGACGCATGCAATAAGGTGAAATACAGCAAGATGGTTAAAAATATAGGGTCATTGTGGTCGAAAATTCATAACTTGTAAGTAGTAAATAGACAATTAGAAGATGCATATATCTATTCCGATCGCTGAAAGAGATTTTTGAATAAACTGTACCTTAATCCTATACTTCTTGCTTTTTTTGTAGAAGTCTGTAAAATGTGCTCTTCTGCACATAAACTGTCAGTAGCGATACGGGGTATCGGAAGATTAAGATACAATAAGACGCAGAACAAATATTAATTTAGAAGTCAAATAGCAAAAATCAGGGTTATATTTTCAAATTTTCATTCCTCTTACTTTATTTCAGTTAGTGCGTTCCGCTTTGTGAAAAGCACATGGAAAGAGGTTGCTGCGAACTGCAGTCACGAATGAGGTGAAGAAAAGGTGTTTGGCATTTTTTCCAATTAATTTCTTTTGCTTAATTTGACATCGAAATTTTTGCGCTGCGTCGGGGAGCACTTCAAAATTCGTGGATGAATTGTGATAATTACATACCTTAGAATAGTTCATTAGCTACTTTTGGATAAAGAAACGTAGTGGTTTCCAGGTGAAAGGGGAATTGTAATTGAGTCTCATGTATCCTCCTCTTGATAACGTTATATCAGATTTGATTGAATTCCTCTTCTCTTGTATTTTTTCTGGTTTTTATAATTTTTAGGTTTTATTTTAGCATTTCTTTAATTCGTATTTTGCATATTTATAGTGTATTTTTAAATTTATTCGAATTGAATTTCACTTTATTTCACTTCCTTTCTTTTGGGTATTTATGAAAAATTGATTCTAAATTTCTTAATTTTGTCTCTCTCTCTTTCTATATATGTATGTATTTTACTTTCGTGTTTCGAGAAAAGGTGATTGGAAACAGAAAATTAATGGCTAATCTTTTAATTAGTTTTTATAATTCAGCAGTTTATATGTTAACGCATGACGTAATAATATTAATATATTCTAGATTGTATGAAATTAAATCACATTCTGTCAAGTTTTAAAAATAATTCCTAAACACTGTGACATCATTTGCAATATCACTGCTATTATCCCACACGATTTTCTCGCATTTTTGTTTTTTAATTTCTCACATAAATTTTGCTTTATTGTTAAAAAAACAAAGGTATTGGGAAAAGAAGGAAAACAATAGTCAATCGGATTTTACATAATGTTTACTTAAAATACAAAGCTTCGGTAGATTATTACTGAAATGTTTCAGTAGTTCTTATTTTAAGTTACGCAATTTAAATACTTTTTACAGTACTTAATTAAAATGAACGAAAATTTTAAAAAATGCGATGTGGCCAGCACATGATTTCCCGCCATTTTCTTGAAACAGTGACGAATTTTAATTACCACTTCCCGTTGATTGTTTGCAACCAAAATTTAATTTATTGTTCCAATAAATAGAACGGTACGAAGTTTTGGATTATACTATTTTATTAAGTGTAGTTGGCAATGTGCAAAACAGGAATTTTCTAAATTACATTAACATAATCAAATGTTTGACGCTTCATTTTTTTATTAAATTTGCATTTTTTAGGCAGTTGAATAACATATAATTTAACTGGATTTTAATTAAAGGAAATTAAGTATTTATAATACATTTAAATTAAATAGTTTGAAACGAATACCATAATGAAATTTTCTTCTGCGTTAATTCTATATTATCAACAAATCTAAATTCATTCTCAACTGCACGTATATCCCTCAGATATTTAGGTAATATCAGTAAACAATACTCCTTAGTTTTGAAATTAAGCTGAATAGTAAGTACCAAAAGTTCTGGGACTGTAAGAAGTAAAGCAAGTGTTTCTGAATTTTCTATTTGCTCTTGGGCAAAACACCATCAACAGTGCAGGCGTTTCAAGTATATGTTTTGGTAACATGCATAAATTACAAGAGTTCTGTAGTTCTGCAAATGGAAAACGTTGTTATAAATTTCACTCTATTCTGCAGTTTGATTTAAACAAATAGTACATCTCTATAAAACAGAAATACTTTTAGTATGTCGCCCAGACGGTAAAGTGGTTAGCGACGCTTATTGTTGTATACCCAAGGGCCCGAGCTTGAAATCCGAAGACGGCATGATGTTTGTAAAAGTATAGTGTCTGTGTGGTATAGGGGCACTGAAAATTTTCGACGAGCTAAAAGCCCCCTTGACAGGTTGGTAGCAGGAGAAAAGGGATAGAAGACCTTCGATTTCGCGCCCCGGGACACTCTTCTTCAATCCTAGAGCAGAATTGAGCATAAAGTCGGATTGTTACCCGTATAGTACTGAAAGTTCTGTCCAACGACAGATGCAGTCTAGTAGTTCTCGCCACGATAATAATTCGTGGACTTGTTTTGATTCAGACAAGTCAACTATGTAACAACAACTTTTAATATGTTCGGTATTATTTTAGATTAAACGTTTATTATAGAGGTTCTATATTTTTGTATGAAAATCTGTTAAGGATTCCAAGTAATAATTTCAGTTTATCATACTGTAAGGTGTGTGTTATTTTATCACAGTTATTTTTTATTTTGAAACCTCCTCCTTTCAGTTCGTCAGCTGACCCGCTCCTTTCAGTTCGTCAGTCGACCTCGATCGTCAGTCGATCCCCGGGAGGACTTGTAGAGACATTAGGTATTTTTTGGAGCAAGAGAGATGAAAAATATGCAATTCCTTCGCCGGGAATCGAAACACGGACCTCTGAAATACCGGATCAGTGTGCTGACCATTACACCACGAAGGCACGCTAAGAATGTGGGAGATATACTTTATAGACTTACTGAATAGCATCATTTGAAGAATTGGTAGTTCACCAAGTCGTGTGGAAAATAAGTTAAATATTTTACGTTTCGAATGGCAGAACATAACATAACGAGCGTAGTGGTCCAAAGAGTTTGGAAAGGCTTGACCACTTTAATAATGCTTGATATTAAGATATTATGCTTCAGTACCGTAGCTATATTTCTGGATCAATACTTGATAACCACGAATTTAATATTTGAAGGTTTATACTTGTTTTCATGATTTATTGATAATCAGTTAAAATTTCAATCTGAAAACGACAGTATGCACTTTTGAAGATTTAAATTTAAATCCGAAATTTAGGTCTACGAGATAAAATAGTATGTATTATAAAAGGTTAACAATCTGAAGATTTGTACGTGGAAAATGTTTTATATTATGTTTTTCCTTGACCAGTGTATCAGTTTTTAGCCAGCCAATGAGCCAACTAATGTCTTGAGTATGTATGTCTTTTTCTAGTGAGTATACTCACTGTACACATATATTACATGTTAGTCTAGTAGTTGAGGAGAGTACTTTGTAGAGTCATTAGGTTATTTCGAAATAGGCGACATGGAAATGAGCACTCGAACATGGACCTCACAAATGTGCACCGAATGTGGTACCATTATACCACGAAGGCATACAAGAAAGGAGGGAGAAAATGCCTTATGTACTCATGTGATTATTATGTAATACAGAACTAACTGAAAATAATGAGTATGACGTGGAGTCATCTAGAGCTGGTCGAGTTGAAGTACTTCTTACGTGTCTTCCCAGACAAAGTTGTGCTCCTTCTGGTAACAACGAGACATCGGGGTGCAGCTGGGATTTTAGAAAGTGCATCCTCGGAATTTTTTCTTTCATTTCTGCTGCTTGTCTAGACTATAAACGTTTTTCAAAATGTTATTGACAGTTTCTACTAAAGAGAAGAAAGGAACTGAAACAGAAGACATTTTACTTTTTCCAGAAAAAGTAAAATTCTTGTTTACATAATACTTATCAGTTGGCCAGCAAATACACTTTTTCGTTTAAACTTGTTAGTGCAGTCATTACTGTATTCTCTATTAGTGAATTCTGATTTAGTGTTCTGCATTAGTGTATTATTTCTGTATTAGTGTTCTATATCTCTTTATTAGTGTATTCTGTATTAGTGTTCTATATCTCTTTATTAGTGTATTCTGTATTAGTGTTCTATATCTCTTTATTAGTGTATTCTGTATCAGTGTGTTCTTATTTCTGTACTCTGATCACTGTATTCTCTATACGTGCAGTGATTACTGTATTCTGTATTGCTGCAGTAACTATGCATTCTTTCATTGCTGTATTTTGTGCAGTTATTACTGTTCAAAATCACCTGAAGTTTGTACAATAATCTTGAAGATTGTACCATAATAAATTAATCTGATGGTAGACTATGTTATGTTCAAAATTTGGTGGCTCTAGCTACAATCGTTATTTCATGATGTGAGGACAATGAGTGCATACATATACACAAATTCTTTATTATTTACTAATAGAGTGGTCTACAGGTTTAAAAACTCCTTCTCTTTTAAAGAGATAATAATATGTATTTGAAAATTATTATTGTTCCGTAAAATGGCGAATACGTTCGAAGAATCATTAGGTTATTCTGAAGCAGGAGACAAGATTAATGAGCAATGCCCTCGTCGGGACTCAAACACGCGCAACTCGAATAAGCGCCGAGTGTGGTACCATTACACCACGAAGGCATGCAAAAAAGGAGGGAGAAAAAATTTTGCGTACTTGCTTCGACAGTGCATATACTAAAATTGAAACATTAGATACTCAAAAGGGCGACTGCGGATTAGGGAAGCCGATCGCCAAATCCTGGTCGTGAAGAATCATTATCCACCACCTTTTTTTAGTTCGGGCGCCAATATAGAGACATTAGGTTATTTTGAAGCAAGAGATGTGAAAATGTGCAATGCCCTCGCAGGGACTCGAACTTCGACATCTCGAATACGCGCCGAATGTGTTACCGTTACATCACGAAGGCATGCAGAAAGGATGGAGAAAATACATTATAAGTTCATCTTGTAAACGTAGAAGTTCGATGGCAGTGACAAGATTGTTATTAATGATGCACAACCGCATTGACAGAAATTTATTGGTAAGTAAACGTTGATCATGAATAAATCGTATGAATATTATTCTTAGAACTAATCAGCTAATATATTGTACGGAGCCGAAGTATTCCAAAGTTAATTTCTAACTCAGTGTGGACAGACAGGCGACTTTACCCATTTTAGCCTTCCAGATAAATAACTACGCAGTCAGAATAAAGTTTAAAATAAAATGTATAAAATAAACCTTTTTATTTGATCTTCAAATTAATAACTTACACGTCTCGAGTAGTCAACAGAATAATTCCTCGCTTACTGCAGGTTTTTACACAGCTTAATGCTAGCATAAAATTTTAACAATTAAATTATGAAACTGGCAACGTAAAGTCCTAGTCTAAACTTCAGCTTGGGCTTCCTAATCACAAGAGTGAAACAAATAAAAAGCAGCGAAGCGAATTAAGTACAATTAAGTAATATATAACGTCAGCTTCCGCTCCCAAAAGAACTTTTAAGTTCAAGAACTTTGTTCTTAAGCACGTTAGCTAACTTCCCTTCTAGCTTGACCATCGAAAGAAGAAATGATAGTAACGATAATAATAATAAGATAACAGGTTGATAAACAATAAAACTTAATAATAGTTTATTGATATAATATTTGCATATTATAATAGTAAATTATTATTAAATTTCCCTATTTTTACTTCCATGTACTAAGTAAAGGAAGTATCGCAATCACGAAAAATTCCGTGTATCAAAGAAAATATCCATTTTGACCGTTATCGAATGCAATTTAACAATGTTTTTCCTTGACATCTGTACGTAAGAATAGAATAAAGGACTTTTTTCCCCAAACGAATTATAAAACTGATTTAAAATGGATTTAGGTAAAATTCTTTTCGTGCAATCCGTACGTATGTATGTATGTATCTGGCATAACTCAAAACAAAAACGAATTGCCTCAGAACTTTGAAATTTTGTATATAGGACTGCTATGATATGTTGTTCTGCACGTTCCTTTTTGGTTTCAATCAGTAGCACCAGAAGTATTGCGCATTTCTTGCTAAGAACTTAATAATTGAATTAATGATTACTTAATGATTGAACTTAATGATTGAATTATGTTGTTCTTACTTCTGGGTAAGGTTTTTATGCTGTAATTAACCAACATTGAAGAATTGTAGAATTATCAACAATTTAAAAGTTGCTTAAGTGTGACTAAGCCTAATATTTGTTAACCATAGCAGCCATATTTGTTTACATTTGAAACATAGCAGAATAGTGGATTTGTTGCCAATCTAAAAACCTAAGCTTCGCAACAACAAAGATAACGTCTTCTTTTATTATTGCGAACTAAATCATGCTTAATCCACTTTGAAATTAACATTTTAAGTTATTAAATTATCCTATATATTGACTCAGCACAGCGTCCACAACAAATTAAGTTAGTTTCTAAGCCTTCATTGCCTTTTTGCCGAGTGAGACCAAAAGTAAACTTTCAGTTCTGTGCACCGAAAATTTTGCCTTCTTGCCCGCTCGCCAAATTGCTTGTTTTTCATTAGAAACTCTAATTTTAATTGCAAAAAATTGTTCTTTGATATGTTTTAACTGTATTTATGTTTTCAATTTTTGTATATTTTTCAATTTTAATAAAGGTATTTTGAGGTTTGTTGTATTTTTGCCTTGTCAGGAAGTGAGAGCTGAATTAATTGAATGAGAAATATATCTAATAAAATTCGAGGAAATAAGTTTGACCGAAATGCAGAAAAAATGCGTATAATTTAATATTCCGTGCAAGGAAGTCCAAGTTGTGTACACATCAGATATTTTGTATAAATAATCGGGAAAATTTTCGTGTAACATATTTCAACGAAAACATCCAGTTTGACCTGTCTGGTACCCATTTGTACCATGTTTCTGCATGACATCTGTGCGTGCTAAAAAAAGTTTTATTCCCCCCCCACACACAATAGATACATGTAATATGTGCATACTAACTCTGTTACCCGTGTCAATAAGCTCGGATTTTTTATTCTTGTGTGTTGCTAAATTATGCATAGTTTGCTTTAAAAGTGGATATTTTGCTTAGTTGTGTTCTTCTTATATTCTGGTTAAGGGTTTTGTTCTGTGAATTGCTTTTCATGTAGTAGTTGCAGAATTGTCAAGAATTTCAAAATTTAATTGCTGCTAAGCTTAACGAGGCGGCCATTTGTTTGAATTTGAAACTCTTAATAGAATAATGAATCAAATCATTTTGTGCACCAGCTTCAGTGTTGTTTACCGAGTAATAGCAAAAGTAAACTTTCAGTTAAATATGCCTTTCTGTTCGCTCGCTAGCCGAATAACTTGTTTTTGCGTAGAAACACAAGTTTTAGCTGTCAAAAGTTTTAATTGTATTTGGTGTTTTAATATTTTACTGTATTTTACAATTCATAATAACGATTCTTTGAGTTTTTATGTATTTTTGACTTACCACAATTTGAAAACTGAATTAATTGAACAAGAAATATCTTTTTTATGAAATTCGAGGAAACAAGTTTAAATGAAATGCAGCAAAAATATGTATATTTTAACAGGCGTACAAGGAAGTCATGTGGTGCCCGTATCAGATTTATCATATACACATATATTTTGAATCACGTTTCCATTTTTCAATTGATATCGAACGCATCTCCTACATAATACATATCCTCAACGGGAAATCGATATTCTATATATACTGTTTCGTGAAAGTATGATTTTAGGAATAACGTTTCAAGGAATATAGAGAGATACTGAGCATTGTAATTTTATTTTAGAATTTATATTTGTAAGCAAATGTAGTTAAGTTGTTTTTTGTTAAATTTATTCTTCTTAAGGTGTGCCAATTTGTACTGCATTAAAAACAACATGTTATCGAAACTTTTGATCTCCATTAGTTTTACCAATTAAACTGTAATAATACGAAAAAATGCTTCATCCAACTGCAGAGAATATTTTTCAGAACGAAGGAATTATTCTCTAACGAAATGCATAAATTATTGGAATTAAATATTCTACTTTATTTCGTCAGCTCAAATCAAACATAATTATTAATTTGGTCCTTTTATTGTAACATTAAAACTTGTTTCAAATGTAATCTCTTTTACGTGTTGAAATGCCATAACTGAATGGCATTAAATGCTTTTAAATTATTTGTGAAAAAATTCTTATGGATACTTTGCATAAGGAATTCCGGATTGAATTCATAGTTTACATCTTTTAACGTATAATACAAAGAAACGTTTGATTTAAGACATTAATGAATGGGCTTTAAAGAATTGAGATCTTAGAATGAATTTCAACGAAAACCATAACGCCATAATATCGAAATTTCATAAGTATTTTCGTAATCGATTGTCAATAATAAAAAAAATCGGATGTGTCAACACATAACTTCTTTGTACGGAATATTAAATTATACGCATTTTTGCTGCATTTCATTTAAATCTACATAGCTGGCAACCCAAATTTCAACACCAAGAAAGACAAGAGATATCACAACAAAATTTATTTGGTAGATACCATGTTTACCAAGTATCAAATGATTAAATTTATAGACTTCTGTGAAGTGTGGTTCCTTAAAGAATCAGTAGCCAGAGTAGCCGCCATTGTTGGAAATTACTGCTGCCACACGCTTCGGCATTGATTCAAAGAGACTTTGGACGTGTTCTTGGGGTATAGCAGACCAAGCAGCTTCTACACGTTGCCAAAGTTGATCTGGTTTAGCAGCCTGGGATGTAATCTGGGTCAATCGTTCAGCAACTACGGATCACATGTTTTCTATAGGCGAACGATCCGGAGAGCGAGCCGGCCAGGGAAGCAATTCAATCTGTTTTCTACGAGACATAATTGATGGTTTTTTTGAAAAAAAAAAAAACAAGAAAAACACAGTCGCCGGACTTGAAATCGTCGAAAACTCCAAGCCTTAAATATTCGCTTTGAAGTGGCGCCACAGGCGCGCGTGATGTGCGTCTGCGCTGAAATTCTAATCATTCGAATATCTTACCTCCGCTAATGCATGTTGTAAATTTCATGTTATTTGCGTGCTTCCTTCAGGGTGTTGCATTTACGGTGGCCAGCAGTGTATTTCCTCGAATTGCATTAGAGATACATTTCTCGTTCAATTAGTTCAGTTTTTATTTCGCGACAAGGCAAAAATACATAAAACCTCAAAATATCTTTATTAAAAATTGGAAAGCATAGAAAAATATAAAACATAAATGCAACTAAAATAATTTAAAGAACAATTTTTGCAATTAAAGTTAGTTTTTACGCAAAAACAAGCAGTTCGGCCGACGTGCAAGAAAGCAGCTTTTACGGTGCACAAAACTGAAAGTTTACTTTTGGTTCCATACGGCAAAAAGACACTGAAGGCTTAAGAACTGACTTAATTTATTGTGAACGCTGTGCTGATTCAATATATTGGATAATTCAAGAACTTAAGTGATAATTCCAGTATGGATAAAGCATGATTTAATTACCAACAATAAAAGAAGACGTTATCTTTGTTGTTGCGAAGCTTAGGTTCTCTAGATTGGCAACCAATCCACTATTCTGCTAAGTTTCACATGTAAACACACATGCCTGTTATGTTAAAAAAATTAGGCTTCGTCGCACTGAAGCAACTTTGAAATTGTTGATAATTGTTCAATTATTGCATACAGGTTAACTAAAGGCATAAAAACCCTAACAGAACCTAAAGATAACCTAAAAATAAGAACAACATAATTCAATCATATTTAAAGCAGAAAAGGCAAAATTTACCAACATATAAGAATAAAAAAATTGATCTCATGGAGCCGAGTAACATACATAAGAACTATGCCACGAAAAAATCTCTTCTGAATTTATTTTAATTCAGTTTTATAATTCGTTTGGGGAAAAACAGTCCTTTCTTCTGTCCTTACGTACAGATGTCAAGCAAAAATATAATTAAATTGCATTCCATAGCGGTCAAAATGGATATTTTCTTTGAAATATGGTACCCAGAATTTTTCGTGATTACAATACTTCCTTTACTTCATACAAGGAAGTAAAAAACCAGTGAAAATAAAAAAAATATTACGGAAACAATCAGTGATTGCAAGAGTTTTAGCTTGAGACAAAGCCCGAAAAACGTTTTACTTAAGAGTTTTCGGTCGATCCACGCAGATCATGGAAAACAAATTATTTAAATATAGAATTATAAGCGAGAATGTCTGAATTTAAATACTGTATTTGGGAGCATTTATAATTAATTTAAGAAGTAAATTTATATTGTATTTACTTTGAATTATAGAACTGTTAATATGTTTTTTGTGGCAAATAATCGAAAAGTTTATAATGCGTCAAATATATGGTGAAATTTAAGAATTTCATATTAGAAGAAATTTCGTAATAGGAGATATTTGTCTTTATTATGCATGTATTAATAAATTGAACCTTACCTTAAAAGTAGAATTTACAAAATACTCTTACTGGCGAAGTTAACCTCGTTAAAGACAGTTTTGAGATGACAAGCCCATTAATATTTTTATGTGATGGTTAATAATTCAGCTTGACAAGAAAATGAAGAATTAACTAAATTTAAATAAAGTCGTGTTGCATGGTTATTAGTTCAATGTGAAGTAAAAAATCTTTATATGTCGTTTTCATCCTCGTCAAAATAATTGAAATAGCTTCTTCTAACTCAGGGAAGAGTAAATCACAAGAAATAAAACAAAATGCCGAAATATTTATTCAGAGTACAATAACACAATATCTCAAAAGTTAAGCAAAACTCAATTCAAAAAGAGATAAAGGTAATCCAATCTCACATCGAAATAGCTACAATCAATAACAGCATTAAGTAAAAAACAGTTTCCTTAAAACAGCTACAGCTACAACTACAACCGAGATGAGGTGTTTCAATTCGGCTTTTATACGCTTTTTAATTATTTACTAGAGTGTTCTGGTGAAACCTTGATTTTTGTGGATGGCAACAGCAATTACGAGATATTTATTTATTAAATATGCACGCGCTCTTTTATTTTTACTTTTTCGACGTAACTTTCTCTTCAAAAATCGTCTGCGTTGCACAGGAAAATAAAGCAATTTTAATTACAGTTCTAAACAAATAACTAAATAAATACGAAATCCGTACCAATATTATATTTTGTAATAAATAACTGTTTCAAAATTATACATCGTAAATAAACAACACTTCAAGTAAGTAAACTTTAATAAACTGCTTTCACTTGAATCTTTTGTATTTTGTAGGGATTTATTAAATTTTACAAACTAAACCCGCTTTGTAACAGCAATTAGAATAATCTTGACTAACCCTTGTGGTGTAGTGATAGGAACTAACGTTCGATTACCACCGTGAAATTACGATGTTGATGTTCACGAGTACGGCTCGTGATGTTTATGTTCGGCCCGGCTTTCTGTTCACGAGTCTGGATCGTGATGTTTATGTTTGGGATAAAATCTTCATCACGAGTCAGACTCGTTGAAGCACGGAAAGGGATTAAAAATATGAACAAAAGTTTTTGAAAAATAAATGGCTTATTAGATTCATGTTAAATTGTTTTTATTATTGTCATTATTTTTAATGTTACGAATATATAGGAGGTCCAGAATTAAAACAAACATTCTAATTGCACAAAAATTCAGTTTTAATTAACCCTTTATTGTGTTTTCTTGTGTTCTTGGGTTTCACATTTTTATATTACTCATATTGCAAAAACAAAATCGTATATTAAAAAACAATTATTGATTTTAAAAATATGTTAAATAATTTAAATCTATTTTCTCCTATATTTAAATTGTATGATTTATTTTATCCTCCTTACTACATAATAGAACTTCGTATCAATAAACAATAATTAGCAATTTTATTAATATTTTTTAAATTAATGGGATTTGATTATGCCCATTTATTATCGATGAGTCCATTATCTATTCCAAGCCAACCCATTGATCATCACAGACAACCTTTAAAATTTCATCAAGGCTGAATTAGAGATTATTACCCTTAATACTGAGGTAACACTCAAAAACGCACGCAAAAAATAAAAGTGATGAAATTTTTAAATTAGTGGATCCTCCTAAATACAAAAGCCATTAAGTAGATGTGTACTAACAGTGGAAGAATTTTGGGGACAACTTCTATAAGCACACTTTTTCACAACTTAAAATGTATCTGACTGGACACTATATGTCTTCTGCGTACGGCCTATTAAATTATACGCATTTTTGCTGCGCCTCATTTAAAATTATATCTTCGAATAACATTAAAGTTATTAAATATTTAATCCAAGTGCATAGATGAATCTTTCCAATTCCAGGTGGCGTTAGTCCCACCCTGAGATAATTCTCGTTTCTTATGTGTTCGTGAGGATTTATGAAACTTCGATTGCATGCACATGAGATGTAACCGCATGCTTAAATTTCTTAAGATTAGTAATATTATTTTATTAGAATATAAATGCCACTCACTGAAGCGTAGAAACTATCTGATATGGACACCACATGACTTCCACGCACCGTCTATTGAATAATGTACGTTTTTTAATGCACTTTAACTTATTTCCCCGAATTTCATTAGAGATATATTTATGATTCAATCACGTCAGTTCTCATTTTGCATCTAGGCAAAAATACATAAAAACTCAATACATCTTTATTAAAAATTGCAAAATACGGAAAAAGGCTTACCAAATACAGGAAAAAATAGTTTTAAGAAGTTTTTTTACAATTAAAATATGAGTTTCTACCTCGTGTGGATTGGTGGGAGAGGAGAGGGGTGGGAGACCCCTTGATTTCCCCCCGGGGTGCTCTCCCTCAAAATTGGGGGTGAAAGTAAGAAGTCCAACCTCTCTTCGAAGTAGGCGCTGGCAATCATTCTTCCATGTAGTAATGAACACGACAACAACAACAACAACATGAGTTTCTACGCGATAGCAAGTAATTCGACCAACGGGCAGAAAGGAAGACGAAATTTTCGGCGCAGAAAACTGAAAGTTAACTTTCGATCCCACTGTGACAAAAGTTAGGGAAGTTACTGCACCAACTAACTTAATTCACTTTGTAGAGACATAAGGCCATTTTGAAGCAGGAGATATGACAAATGAGCAATGCCCTCGCCGGGACTCAAACCTCGGACCTCTCGAATACGCGCCGAGTGTGCTGACCATTACACCACGAAGGCATGCTAAGACGGTGGGAGAAATACCTTACAACTTTGTACTAAAAGTTTCAAATGTAAACAAACGACGACCACGTTAAACCTAACGCCACTTGGTCGACACTGAAGTTGCCGCACCAACTGACTTAATTCATCATTCTGTTAGGCCTAGCGCAACTAAACGTTTAAATTGTTGCTAATTCTACAGCTATTGCATGAAGATTAACTAAAAACATAAAAAACTTAACCAGCACATAAGAACAACATAATTAAGGCAATTCAAAAGCAAAAAATGCACAACTTAAAAATATATAAGAATAAAAATACTGAGCTTGACGAGCCGGGTACCAGAGTGGGAATACATATATGCGTTTGGTACAGGCGATATCAACGAAAAAGGAGATGCACAGCTATATGTTTTTAGTCCCATATACAAAATTTCAACGTTCTACGGCTACTCGTTTTTAAACCATGCGAAGTACGTTACGTACAGACGTGGCGAAAAAAATCTTTTTTGAATCCATTTTAAATCCATTTTGGAGGAACGAGTCCATTATTCTATCCATGCATACAGATATCAAGCAAAAAAAATCATTGAAATGGATTCGAGAGTGTTCAAAATGGCTATTTTCTTTGAAATGCGATACCTGAAATGTTTTGCGATAACAATATTTCCTTTACTTCGTACAAGGAAGTAGAAAGGAAGTATAAAAATATGTTGACTTCAGAGCATGTGAAAAACAACATGCTGGTTTGATTTTATCGGAACTTACCCCAAAGTTTAATTAATAATAAAATATATCATTAACAACAAGTTAGTGACTTAATGCAGTACTGAATTAATGAGATATTTGGTAATTTAACAGTTTTTTTCTTGTATTACTAATTAGTTTATTAATATTTGCTTTTCTTCATTTCCTAATTATAAATAAAATTTATTTGATCCTACTCTACAACGGTTTTTAATAGTTTTCTTTTCCTTCAATTGGGATAGAATATAATGAAAAAAAATATTAGATTCTCTCATATGCATTACAGTAAATATGATATATATTTTAGTAGTCCATTTTCTTCAATATTTTGTAAATTCATATTAATTTTCCTTCTTATTTGGAAACACAAAATCATGAAATTGTTATTTTCCTAACATGAAACACCGGATTCCGCGAGGCACGGCAGAGATTTAAGAGCAGCCCTTAAGCAAAACTGGTTGAACACCAATGAAAGACAACGTTTCTTAAACGTTCTGGCAAGTGGAACTCATTTTAATGTCCATCTTTTTCGTGGAATCCCTGCTGTAATAACATGACAATCATTTATTTGCTTCGAATTATATTTTTAAATTAATTCAAAAATTCTTAAATGACGTAAAACTAGGTATTTAAAATGATTTAAATGTTAATAAATAAATGCTATCTGTAATCGCATATATACTTAATATTTGATTTCACGAATAAAAATTGAATCCTCTTAACAAGTTCGGTATGCATTCTCTTGCGGTATTAATGTTTTGTTGGCGCATATGTTGATAACGCGGATTCGCACATATAGTTGCAAATGGTGAAAGTGCATATACGGCGTTTTGCGACAAATTAGTATATTTATCTTTTAAACTGCACCAGAATTACATTAATGACATTATTTTAAACTTTTCTTCCAACGATGAATCAGATGTCATTTCAATAAAAATTTCGTGTTCTTCTGCTGACATACTTGAGGGTTTTGCATTGACAATAAATAGGTTTTTAATTCACAATGAATTTTGATATTTAGTACGTTGTTCATTTGGAAAATATTGATTAGAGTTTCCACTTAAACCTTTTAGGTGTCGAATAATTTCTTCAATATATGTTCATTGTATTTAATGAACATATATTGAAGAAATACTTGTGTATTACTTTTTTGGAACTCGCTAACAAATGGTCCAAAATTTTATCTTTTTCTCAAGAGCAAGAATCATTACGTGAGCAGTTTACATGAGGGCAAACATTGCTTTGTTTGCTCTGAAGGGGTTAATTAAATTCACTGATTTTTGAAAACTCGTTTAAATAGGCAACTGCTAGACAGCCAATTTCTATCAAATAATCGATTTTTCAGTTAGAAATTCTATCCCAAAAGAAAAGCACGTGCCTGGTCTTTTAGCTCAAAAATACGGTTTATTATTTTACCCCTAGATAACTATTGGATATCGGTATGTAAAAGAAGAGATGTATGTTCACTTCAAACATTTTTACCAACTTGTACAAAACTTGTACTTGGTTTTATTTACCAACTTGTACAAAATCATTCCCAATTACAATTAATCAGTATTGTATAGTTATTAATATCAGTAGAGTTTTATGGGTATTAATATGAGTAAAGTATTGTATGAGTATTAATATCAACAAAGTATTGTATAAGTATTAATATTAGTAAAGTATTGTATGTGCGTATTGAATGAGCAATATAACAGTCTTACATCAGTAAAGTATTGTATCAGTATTATATCAGCCTTGTATCAGTAGTGTATCAGTTATATTTGAATCAGTAATGTAACAGTAGAACATTGATCTGTGATATTTTAATTCGCAATACCTTGAGTCTCTGTAATGTATTATTTCGGGGATTTATTTACCGACTTGTGCAAAATCATTCCCATTTAATCCGTATTTTATCAGTATTAATAATCAGTGTTATATCAATGAATCAGTATTGTAGCAGTATTAATCAGTATTAATACCAATATCAGTATTATATGTCTTGTATCAGTCATATTTGCATCAGTAATGTACCAGTAATGTATCTTAAGTATTAATCTGTAACTCAGTAACATGTTATTTCGTATCTCTTGTCGTGCACGTTGAACACCTTTTACGTTGCTTTATGTATTCTGAAGGGATGTTATAGATAGTGGTGGATCTGGTGCTATACTGATTAACCTTTGATAAAGGGATAGCACCCACGTCCCCCGTTCTCTCTCTCTTTCTTCACACATCCTCACATAGTATTTTGAATAAACGATTATTTAGTGGTTAGAATTTTATGAAGTTAATCATTTCGGCAACCCCGTAAAGAACAATTTTATAACTGGGGAACAATTTTTTTGTAGCAAGTAGGCCAGCCTGTGGATCAAGCAGTGGCTACTAGATCAGTATTTGACGATATTTTTAATCAACTCTGCAGCTCCATTAATGATGCCACTCATTGTCTTTGCTCCATCGGTAAAGATATCAATACGGTCTCCCATAGTAGTTGATTTTCGTCAAGGAAAGGACTGAGGAGATAAAATATTTGCGCTTCAGTAGTACGTGTTGGTAGACTTATAGAACAGAAGGTCCTCTAGTAATGTGTTTACATGCTGATATCTAAGAATGATAATTAATATTGCATATCTGAGAATAATTAATATTGCATATCTGACAATGATAATTAATACTGCATATGTAACATTGATAATTAATATTGCATATCTAACAATGATAATTAATACTGCATATATAACATTGATAATTAATATTGCATATCTAATAATGATAATTAGTATTGCATGCTTAACAATAATAATTAATATTACAACATGCATCGTTAAATGCATGTTCTTTCTTCACAATTTTGCTTTTAAAGAGTAAGAATTTATTTTAGTTTCTTTCAATTCATAATTATTCTTATTCGTTGTCAAATTTAAAAGATTTTTTCATTTAATATTTTAATATTTTTTTGGTTTAAAAATTCATCTTATGTTCCAAATTTTAACCTTCTGAGTGATTACTTTCTCAGCAAGGTTTTTTTTTTTTTAATTTAACCAATGAAGCCAAAATGGCAAACCATACGTTAGCTGTATAACAAAATTCCACCATTCGATAGTAGTATAATAAAAGTGCTTGGGGTTTTAATTTCTTATTGTGAGTATTAATTACATCTTTTCATTTCAGTTTTATAATTTCAATTACGTTTCAAATACAATGGATTATTTGCTATATGTTTAAAGATAATATTTTGTTTTACTTTGTTTATGAAGTATTTAATTATTTCACTTTCGTTTTCGTTAAGTGAAATGGTGAAATTTCACTTTCGTTTTCGTTAAGTGAAAATTTAAGTGAATTATCTTTTTTAGATATAAGATTCTAATTTAAATTTATTTGAGAATTTTTTCCTTGTTTTGGGGAAGGGCCAGAATTTTCGGGTGAACTATTATAATTAAAATACTTTGAAACGGTTCATGGGCTAATTCTGGATACAGAAAGGCAAGGGCTTTTGTAGAAGAAAGATTTCAATTGGTTTCAGTGTTCCTTTCCCCTGATGAAGTGACATTGAAGTTGATTGAATTCCTATTCTACTAGGATTTTTTTTTAATTTCCTTAAATTTCCAAAAAAATAATTGAATTGGAGTATGCTTGTTTAAAAGTTTTGGTATATTAGGTTTTTCTCCCGCCTTCTTAACATGCGTTCGTGGTGCAGCGCTCAACACGCTCGGCGCGTATTCGAGAGGTTTGAGTCCCTTCGAGGACACTGGTCCTTTTTCATCTCTCCTGCTTTGAAATGACCTAATGTCTTCACAAACCAATATATATACTCAAGCGATATAATGCTGTGCATGTGATTTCTTTGAGTATTGTCTTTTGGTTTACAAACTGTAGAAAATGAAATTAAAATTTGCTGAAACATTAATATAATTTTGATTTGTTTCATAATGAAACCATCCTAAAATCTAGATATTTCATCAAATAAATTACCAAAGCCCTTAGATAATCTAAAGGAATGTCCTCAGCTCCTCTTTACCTAATTTTAAAGAGTAAATCAAAGAACGAACGAGTAGCAATTTCAAATTAGAAGTTGAATCGTGAAATCAAAGAGTGCGGAGACTGAAGTTTGAGCGGCGCATGTTAATTGCATTAAACTAGTAGAGTACATTAGAATTACATTAAACTGAGAAATTTCAACTGGGAATGCTATTTCAGTGTTGTGAAAATCTCAAATATCTTATGTTTATGAGATCGCTTTATGCATGAATAATTCTGAATTCAATCAGAAACCATAAAATATTAATTTTCTTGGTACTACTTTATTAAAATAGTGTCTTGAATGTAAATGCTAGATTTAAAATGCACATTTTCTGAAATGTATGAAAATCTACACATTTAATTAGTACTGAAAGTTTCTCCTGATTAGCATGTTTCAGTTCGTAGACATGTCCTTCATAATTTCTTCATAAATAATAATGATTAAGACGTAAAAGTGACCGCATAATCTGTACTATTAAAATCAGTGCGCATCCCGAATTCTAAAAATTCGTGACGAAGCCATTTTGAACATTTTCATCTTTGTACGACTTTAATTAGTGGAGATATGAATTAAAATCTCTGAAAACGTTAATTTTCTCCCTCATTTTTCCGACTGGGCAACAGTCTCGCACGCTGGGAATAAAAATTTGCTTTATTTCGAGAAGTGTTGCCACAGCTCGCTTTCAAATCGTAAAGATTGTAAATAAAATATGAAATAAAAATAGCATTGCCAAACATTAAATAGATTATTTCCTATTCCAAAACTTCGAGGGATAAGATGGTCGAGTCATTTCGACCATCCCATCTTTATACAACTTTAATCAGCCGAAATATTAAATAAAAACTTTGAAAACACTAATTTTCGCACTCATTTTTCCGAGTAGCAACAGTCTCGCGTGTTGGAGATAAAAATGCTACATTTCGAAAAGTGTTACTACTACTCGCTTTCAAATCGTAGTGTTTTTCAATCAAAAATTCGTAAGTTTAACAAATATTAAACGATATTAAATTACAATATTAAACGTATTATTATCATACATTAAAGACACATCCATATGATGTTACTGTATGTCGAAAATATTTCGTTAATGTCAGCATTTTTAATAAATAGCTGCTGTTGGCAACTTTTTTTTTCAGGTTAGTATAATTGACACGGAATATTATTGCCACGTTAATTATTTTATTAATACAGTAGAAGTCCAGAAATCCGAAATGCTTGGGACCAGAGGTTGTGTGGATTTTAGGATTTTGCGGATTTCAGGACAGAAAAGCCAAATCATAATATTCAGACTAAAAGTGCAAAATAAATAAGGCATATTAGGTACATTTACTTGAATTATTATGTACAATAATATAAATTATTACATTATTTTATTATATGCATTAAATTATTATATATATATATATAAAATATTATTCACTTATATTAGTGATTACAGGAATATTTTAAAGCATTAAGGACATATACAATAGAGACGTGCAAAAATAAGGGATACTAATATAGCATATTTTTTTTAAAACTTGTTTCAAACATTTTTCTGATAAAGGTTTGTTTTAAAATTTTAGGTGCTCCAGAGTAAGTTTTTTTTTTATAAATTCTACAGGGTCATAATCTCTTGCTCTGTGAGACAGCTCTGTTGTTCTAAATATTTTAAGTATTTTTCACCATATTCCAAACCCTCATTAAAAGATATTTTCTCACTCCTATCAAATTCATTATCTCTGTCGGTGTCGGAATTGTTTTCTTGCAGTGGCGACTTCAAAACAGAGCCAGTGATTTCATCATCGGTTATCTGATATGCCAGTGTTGGCTCATCTGAACACATCATCCACACTAAAAACTTCTTCTGGGCTAAGATCTTTTTTCTGCCACTAACACAGAATCATTATTATTCGGTAATTATGACGTCATTATTGGATAAATATTTTTTTCGGTATTTTATTCTCCATTCTGCGGTTTCTGGAACCTATAAATTCAATGTTTATATTTTGAGAGGCAGTGTGGATTTTAGGAGTTGGCGGATTTCTGGTCGGCGGATTTTTGGTATTTGACTGTATTGAGAAAAAGTTGTTATATTACATTAAATTGAAATCATGACGTCGTATGTAATTACTGGGAGTGTCAAAAATGTTTTTTTCCTGGTTCGAGGATAAAAAAAATCAGTTACGAATTGGTTGTTGCTGGGAAAGAATGAACTAATTTCTTTCATACTTCTGAAAAGCTGATGTATGAAAACATTTCATAAAAATTTTTTCATGCATCAGCTTTTCAGAGGTACACAGAACTTAATAAATTTTGTTTTGGCTGCAGACCGCTAGTATTTTATATTGTGTGTTGATGAGGTGATATGACATTTTATGTCTGTTGCTGATGTGTGCATGAATTGTTTAAAGTTTTATGTAATGATTTTAAACTTTTTTTTTCTGATTCTCAAGTTTTTTCGATCCGGGAAGTATCGTTATTTAACATTACAGTCTCACACTGTACACTTATGTTTGCAGGGGAATGTTAGAAAAGTAGCAGAAATCCATTATAACCGCTGCATTATCGCAGTGTCGTATAGTGATTGCAAAAAGGAGTAATGAGTGGCAAGGTTTCAGGCGGCTGTATGACAGTCAGAAGGTAAGAATAAACTCACCCGGCAACGCTTCTCAAGTTTTGAACACGCGCTAAACGCATACTGACAGCCACTATGGATTCTTCTTCCTTATTGTCGCTGATGTTATCAGGTTTTTCTCCATGACTGTCAGTCGTTCTACGAAATATTTCGTTAAGATCAAGTCAGGAGTAAGAAAAAGGAGTTTATTGAAGGGAAAAAAAACTTGCTACTAAAAAAGGAGTCTGTTCGTTAGCAGGAGCATTTGGATCTGATTTGTAGAATGTAATATAACTATTAGCTTCAGCAATAAGGCATAACTTCGGCCGAGTTGCACATTAGAAATTTGAATTTCTCTTAAAGTGCACCCACCCACAGTGGTACTATAGTATCCTAGGCAATAAATAACAGGTAGAGATATTAGTACATTTTAAACTATTTGTAGTAGGTAAATAATACGAATTCTGAAGAATATATAACGGACTATTTTGGCAATTCGGAGACTGCACGATAAATTTTGCCAATTGAACTTTTCAGTTTTCGCTAACACTACTAATATTTGTTTATGCTTCAATTAGAAGAAATGAAAAAGCAGTTTTTAATCTTAATTCCATGTTTAGTACATACAGGCACTGTAAGAAATTATTGAGCTGTTTTGAATGAAGAATAATTTTACAGCTAAAGATCTGCTCATTAATGAATCAAGAATGGTAGTGGCAAAAAATAATTTTATAGGTTTAAGTAATTAACTCAATGATGATTTAATACTAATTTAAGATCACTTTTATTTTCATCTTAGATTATTGTACTAGCGACATATATTTTAAAACTTACATAGATGTTGAAACCTTTACGAGTAAGTTATGATCATTTATTCTTGTTCTCGAAACCTTCATGAACACTTGAATGTAAATAGTGCTAGCATTTTTATTGGATTCAGAAGTAAATTCCTCTTAATTTCGGAACACAAATGAATGACTGAACACGTATGACTATGGCAATGGCAAGTGGAATCACTGCATACAGTATTTACGTATTCCGAATATCATAGTATATTCCGTCGTATAACGTACGCCCGAGTATAACGCTCACCTATAATTCCAAACTATGTTTTAACTTTTAGGTATATTTGTGGTATAACATGCAGCCTTTACTTACTTAAGGAAGAAACCTAAAAGATAACAAGTGAAATGTTTTTATCTTTCGGATAAGAATATGGCACTTGTTATCTTTTATCTATCTTATAATATAGATAGAAGATAACAAGTTGATATTTTAAGATTTAAGATTTCAGATTTAAGATAGATAAAACACTTGTTGTTTCTATCTTAAATTCATTGGAACATTTTTCACTAACTTTCAAATAATTGTGTACTGGAATGACAAGCGATAAGAGGAAGAAGGGCCATGGTAAGGGAAAATGCTTGAGAGAGTAAATACTTCTACGAAGAGGGTCGGTTGTATTCAATGCAGCTGTGCACAGGAATGTTATTCTAAAGTTCTGAGAAAGTGGTGGTATAATTTTGGATGTGAATGTACTTGCGATTCGAATGAATTCGCAGAATGAGGAGTCGGATGTCTTTCTGTAATTATTTGATGCCTTGATTTTGAAGTGAACATCGAAGGTTTTAGTAAATCGCATTTGCTTTAGATGAAGTATAGCTGATCTAGTATTCCTTTTAGTGGTAAATATAGCATCTCTCAAATGAAACAAACAGTGTTGGTTTGAAATGCCATTCAATACGCGAAATAAATGAAATTCGTGCTGCGGGAAGGATATTTGGTATTGTTGAAAAGTCCATGCGTGAATGAAAGAAAAATGAAATCACAATAATTAATATGCTTTTCATAGAAGAGTAATGCAATGGTCTACCTTAGGTAAAGTGTTACGAACTTGGTTCTTGAAAATCGACAGGATTACCAGAAATAGCAATTAGGTACATAAAGAAATGTAATTTTTGCATGCTCATGCTTTCCTTACTCTTAAATTTAACATTTTTATGTCTGGAGTATAACGCACAGCCGTAAATTTCGGTCTCATTTTTAGTTCTAACAATGCGCGTTAAACGCCGGTATATACGATAATTATATTATGAGAATATATCATTTTAGGGTTTCATGAGATAATTTTCAGAATCATCTTGAGGGTTTAAATGTTTATTCATGTATTCAATACTTGTACAATTGCTAAAGTATTAATAAATACAATTTAGAACTGCTTAAAAGATTAAATTTTGAAACTGGTTCGTATTTCTCTTTGAGATTTTCTTTTCGATAAGCAATGTATATACATGCAAATATGCACAATGTTGATGTTTGTGTTTTACGCTACTAAATAACTTACGACTGAAAATATATAAATTTTATTTACCGTAAAAAATTGCTTATTTGAAGAAGTTACTTGCGATAAGTATGTGCACTCAGAATATACTACAAAATTTTTAATATATGTACTAATCATTGCAAGGTGTCTCGACAACTGGAAAATCAAATTTATCTTTCAGATTTTCTTTACATAAGCAACGTATATACATGTAAATACACACAATATTTGTTTGCATTTTACCTTACAATTCAAAATATACAAATTTTATTTATCGTAAAACGTTTTGCATGAAATCTATTAGTGCATTCTAATGCGTAAAAATGCTTATTTGAAGAAGTTACTTCGACAAGTATGTGTATAAGTTATTTCTCCCGCTTTCTTCGCATGCCTTCGTGGTGTAGTGGTCTGCATGCTCGACGCGTAACCGAGAAATCCGTGGTTCGATTCCCGGCGAAGGCGTTGCTCATTTTTCACCTCTCCTGCTTCGTAATAACCTAATGTCTCTACATGTGTATTAAGAATAAACTACAAAATTGTGCATATATTGATATAGTATTATTTCTTTGCAAGGTGTCCCGATAACTAGAAAATCAAATTTATCTTTCAAATTTTCTTTACATGAGCAAAATATATACATGTAAATATGCATAATATTTGTTTGTATTTTACCCTATAACTTACGATTGAAAATATGCAAATTTTATTTATCGTAAAACGTTTTGCATGAAATCTATTAGTGTATTCTAATGCTTAAAAATGCTTATTTGAAGAAGTTACTTCGATAATTATGTGTATTAAGAATAAACTACAAAATTTTGTATGTATTGATATATTATTGCTTTGCAAGGTGTCCCGACAACTAGAAAATCAAATTCATACGCCAATCGGACACCACTCAAAGCTTAATCGTTAACGGTTAAGTTTGGCTAATGCTCTGTAATGAAGACTAAATGCGCGTAAAATCCCACCATGACATTCATCTCACAGAGGATTAATGTTGGATCGACAGAATCACAAATCACTGGGTGCATCTGTTTGTTCACGATCTTCACTTGGGTCTGCCTCAGGATATTAAATCGACATTTCGCTCTATCATTCTGTCTGTTCAACAGCGGTTGTGGTAATATAAATAGCTGCCTAATCCCTGCATTTACTAATATAGGTATGCTTAAGAATACGTCCAGGAATGCATATCCGCAGCTTACTTATATGAAAACACTAAACTATAAGGAATTGATTTAACGAGGCTTAAAGTTACTTAATGGCAAATAAAATCTTGAAGTCTTGGCAAAGCTCTGCTCTTCCATAGGGCATTTATAACAGATAAAAATTAAACAGAGATACAATGATAAATTTTTTAAGAAAAAAAGGTCAAATAATTAAATATTTCTAAAGGAAAACTAGTTTTACTTTTTATTACTTTATAGAGTCATTAGGTAATTTTGAAGCGGGAGACACGGAAAATGCGCAATGCCCTCACCGGGGCTCGAACCTGGGCCTCTGGAATATGCGCTGAGTGTTACACCGTTACACCACGAAGGCATGCTAGAAGGAGAAAGAAAACACCTTGTATGTTACCCCTTTATAAAGGCGACATGGGATTAGGGATAAATACTGATGGTGACGAACGATTGTGGACCACCTTTTAATTCGGGCTGCTATGTAGAGTCATTAGGTCATTTTGAAGCAGGAGATGGTAAATATTTCCAGTGCCCTTGCCGGGGCTCGAAACCATGACCTCTCGAAGTACTCGTAGAGTATGCTTCCAATTACACCACGAAGGCATGCGGAGAGCAGAGAGAAAACTACATTATAATTTATATGTTTAGAGCTCAGATTTAAAAAGTAACATTAATAAGTATTTCGAATAAGCCTATAGATTAAGTTTGTCTTATCAAAGAAGAAAATTTCTTTAAAATGTAATGAATTCTAATGAATTTTATGGAGTTCCTTATTTACCAAATTTAAATTCACATGGACTAAAAGACCGCTCTGCATTCAGAGATACATTTTTGATTATAAGTATTATGCAGTTTACTGAGTACGTTTTTAGTAATTTTCTCTTTATTACTTCTTACTGAACTTTTTATTTATTCCCTATTACTCTTTGGTGAAGAAAATGCTTATAACGTTTTTCAAACAAAAATTGTTTTCAGGTTTTTTGAGTTCAGGAGTACTGTTTTAAGCATGTGTGCCTTCCCTAATAAAAAAAAAAATATACGTCATAAAAGCTTCTAATTAGAAATCAATAAAACTAGAAAGAAAGACTACGACTTAAAAAAACGAGTTCCATGAGTTCGTAGTGGAATGAACGAAATTACATACCGTTGGGCCAATTTCCTGTTATATACTATAGTAAAATACACTATGTACTGCTTGAAATCAAATTTCTTCGATTATTCTACTTCTATTGGTTAATAAACCAGAAAAATTGGTTTTGCAAAAATTAATGACTTTCACATTGTGGTGAAATATGCACATTCATTTGTATACAGGATGAGCCTGTACAGGACAGGACAGGAAAGTCCAGAGGGCAACACAACATCGTCAAAGACAAAAATGGTATTGCCCCACTACACTAACCTTTTCTGGCATTTAATTGACATCGTAAATGGCATTAATTTGAAAAGTTATTTACGTAAGTATAACACACATACAGATAAACTGTGGTGCAGGTAATTGAGGTACAGATATAATGCTACAAATAATTAGGAGTTGTAGTTTGAGTTTTGGTTGTATGCTTGAAGGAAATTAACATTTGAGAACGTGGATGTGATGGGAGTTATAATGCTATGTCATTTTTATATTGGTGGTGTCGTTGCGTGAATGTGCACAGATTTTACAGAGTTCACTGTGCATAGAGTTAAATGTGCAAGCAGTATGGTAGTAACTTAAATAGTGACTTTTGAGCAATTTCTATGAGGACATTGTTTTAATAAAATGTTTCCTGAAGTAATTAATTTTATTCTTGTGTTAATTCTTTAAATCTAACAGTGGAAAATGACACTTTAAATTCCCACAACATAAGTTCCGATCATGCATTCTATTACCAGACCAGTGGTTATACATGCTATATAATTTTCAGCAGTTCATAATTATCATGTTATTATATCTGTTCGTGTATATTTTCTATCATATGCACGTATCTTATCATATCTATATATTAATGAGTTTGATATTTGGCAGTTTTCTTCGTATCTGTAAATTGTAATGTTATCTTCTTTGCACTGAGAACGTCAGTTACAATAGCTATATGACATACTTTATAGTATTTAAACTCGTATCATGTATCGCATTTTACTGTTATGCACGGTGATTTAATTTATAGTATTAAATCTTGTATATATTATATCTTGTATGGTGATGGCAAACTATAGTATTTAATTTTGCATTGCGTATCGCATTTATTGTGTCTAATTCAATCAGTATAATTAATAGTATTTTATCTAGTATGTCATATTAATATTTTACCTAGTATTGTCATAATATTTTATCTAGCATTATGTCATAAAGCTCCACATTTCGAAGACTATGGTCCTTAGTGGAGTTATTAAATTTGTTATAACTTTAATGTATCTGTTTGCAGTATTTGTGTTTTAAATTCTCTTTTAGTTCTACATTTGTAAGACCATTGTAGTTTAATTCATGTACTTTACAGTTGTATTCTTAATGTATGTATGCTCATATCTCTCCAATTTATCAATTTTAATATTATTTATGCACGGTGGTTATACACTTTTCTGCACAGTATTTCAGCAGTTCATAATTCTTAAACAATACTATTCTTGTATATTTTCTATCATATGCACCGTATTTTATTGTATTTCTATATTAATGAATTTGATATTTGGCAATTTTTTTCGTATCTGTAATGTTATGTTCTTTGCACTGAGAACGTCAGGTGCAATAGCTATAATGAATTTATCTTTAATCTTATTTCTCTTAATATCTAATTTCAACATAATGCTCACCTGCTATTTTATGGTTTACAAAAATGATAATCTTGTCCTTATATTACATTTAATTTTAAAACTTGTACCTGCACATAACGCCTAAGATATTCTTAGTAGGCTACAATGGTCTCTAATATGTTGCCATGTGAAGAGAATGGGCTTCTGCAGTATTTTATTTACATAATACGAAGGAACTTTACCAAAATTGTGTGTTATTCTGTGCAAGGTGCCCTTGTATGGGTATGCGAGTTGACCAGACCAGACCAGACCGTTTGTTATTAAAATATAAAATTGGTGATTAAAATTTATTAAATTACGCCGTTCTAGATATCTTCTTTCAGCTTTTACATTTTTCCCAGTGTGAGAGCAGTGCACGTACAGTTACATATTTCTTTCTCTTCGAAAGCGTCAACTGCACAGATCGCAGCAAGGTTCGATTGAGGCGACAATGTGATGCTAACCGTAAATTCACATCTTCTTGCATTATTTACAGCGCTACAAGAATGTAATGCTGTACTCATGCAACACCTGTGTTCTAGTACAGCCATGGGTTCTTCACTTCGGTCTTGCTTGTTACATGAAGCTCTTTTTTTCGTCGTAACTCTTCCACTCGAATAATGACCCTGAGTCTTGTCCGACTACTTGCAACATTTTCTCACCCTCATTCATGCATATTCTCTTGAGATTACATTTGTCTAATCAGCCTCCTGTTGATTCCTTTTTCAGTTTCTGCAGTGTGTAAGTTTTGTTATCCATGTGCTCGCCTGCTCAGTCTCCCATCCGAATCGTCTTGAGCAGATACGTTTCCTTGTACTTCTGCTTGCCTAGTGAGTCTCTTAGTCACTTCTTCAGTTTCTGGAGCGTAGAATTGTTTTGTCGTTTGTCTGCTCAGTCTCCTAGCCCTTCGTTTTCTATAGCTTGCGTAACCTTTGTAGTCCAACTCATTGCCAGCTTAATGCATCTCCGCAGACTCTAAGCAAACTTTCTGTGTACACCTGAAATAAAAATGCATAAAAACATTTCAGTATGAATAAAATCACTTCATTCTTTCCATGCAACAAACAATTCGTAAATATTTTGTTGGGCAAACCAGGAAACAAATACCTGACACTTCAGGTTAATATGGATGACCTCAGGATTAAAATTTAATGTAATATAACAAATTTTTTTTAAATATCAATAAAAGAGTTAACGTGACAATACCATATGTCAATTATCTTAACCTCAAACAAAAAAAGTTGCTAATAGCTATTTATTTAAAATGCTGGCATCAACGAAAACATTTCGACAGACATTAACTTCACATGCAATCACGTACTTCCTTCAACGTCCGTCAGATATGACCTCAATATATGTTTAATGTCTGGAAATGCTATTTTTATTTCCTATTTTGTAAAACTTAGAAATTTGTTATTAACACGTTCCTCGATTTGAAAGTGAACAGTGGCAACACTTTTCGAAATAAAGAATTTTTCTCCAGGGCATTTACCACTCGGAAAAATGAGTGCGAAAATTAGTTTTCGGAGTTTTTAATTAACTCGGTTCATTAAAACACTACAAATATGAGAACGATCGAAATAGCTTCCCAGGAATGTTTGGAATCCAGGGGTATCTCTCGAAGCTCAACTGCCCACCCTTACGAAGATAATGCCACAAACTAACAGACAGACAGACTTGCACATATTTTAATAGTATAGATATGGAATAAACTTACAGAGGTTCGCTGCGTAGGTGTCAATTGATAAAGAAAAAAGAATATGTATTACAACGATACAATAAATAGCAGTCGTGCAGCAATAAATAATGCTTTTTAACTTCTCACTGAGACACATTTGTAAACAAACAAAATGTGAAAATGAAATTGCCAGGAAGAAACGCCGAAGCGAAAAGTAACATAATGGGATATTTGAGAAAGCATCTCGTTTTGTATTACAAATCTTGACAAATTTCACTTGCGAAGTAACTGAATCATTCACCGTTATCGAAAGGATTGAGACGGGAAATGTCCAAAGCAAAATACAGAATCAAAATCAAATAAAAACGCAACTTAAACATATTTTGATTTACATATTTTTTATGCTGCATACAAACACACATATATATATATATCGTTGTGTGCGAACGGATTCGTAATAGACTGAATGCACAACTCCGATAAAATATTGATAAAATTTATTCAGATCAAAAGAAATTTAACACAATGCTGGAGTTTTTCTCAGACGTGTTCGTACAAGTTTTCACAACATCACGCAGTAATAATCACTGGATAGACTTAAAACTAGTAAATTGTAATAAAATAGTAATTTCTGCTTCTCGAAATTTCTGGAAAGCAAAAAGAGTGGAATTACGTTTGCAACTAATATAGCAATCAATTACATTTATTCAAATTAAATATCAGTTACCGAGTTAAACTTTTAATCAATGTTAAATGCACGTGCTAAAACATTTTTATTTTTCCGGCATAGCTTTCTCTTAAAATTTGTCTCGCGCTCCATTGGACAAGGAAATAAAACTGTTTTAATTATTATTCTACTAAAATTAGCTATGTAAATACAGAATTCGTAACAATATATAAACAATTAAATGATTTAGGTAATAAATTGAAATTTCCATTTACGACTATGTTTTGCTAATTACTTTGTAGAGATTTATATTTATTTTAAATAACCAGTTAAATTTAATTTTAAGTTAATTTCCTATAAGCCTTCATTCCCCTAATTGTCAGTGCCAGAACATTTAAATATGGCAGAGAGAGCGTAAAGAATGCAAATTCTGCAAGTGGGGGAAAACGTTTAAATATCGAGTTCTAGTAGGCAAAGTTAGAGAGTGAGAAAACTCTGTGCGTATTTGTAACGCAACGTTATGCCGCGACTAAAATCATCTACGCGTTGTAGGATACAGGATTGTAAAAGCCCTGCAGTTTAATTCTACTTGTTAATATCTTGAATTCTTGAGTTTTGATTATAGTTATTTATTTTTATTCTTAAGTTTTGATTGAGTTATACTGTTTCAGTTACCGCCCAAGCAGAGGCGTAGTATGTTAGCGTCGAGTTGCCGCATTGTAAATAAGTTAAAAATTGTAATAAATGGAAGTTTTAACCCTCTTCTGTGCAGTCCCTATTTTACATATTTCACACAAGGGATAGACAGTAGAACTCTACAACTTATTTATACAAAAGTGTGCAATAACTATTTTGTAAATCTGTTCATTTAGAACACCGTTCCGCATTTAATAGGAATACAATGGCAAGGTTTGGAGTAAACTATGTACGCAAGAGCATATATATCTAAGACACGTTAGTTTAATTCAAGGTTTTTTCACTAGATTCCACGAATACAAATAATGCAGCTATTCTTCTGACATTAACAGTCAATCAGAAAATCTTTTTTTTTAACTTCTTCACTTGTTCTTCTATTTTCCTTTCTTAGCGAATATACTGGTGCGGGAAGTTCTAAATTTATAATAAGTGCAATGTTATATTATAAGGGCAATGTTGCAATTCTAATTTCTTCGTTTCTTTTCTAAACCGAATATAAAATAACGTGAGAATATTAATGACGTTTTCATGTTCAAAGATCATTAGTTGTAATAAAAGACATTAAGAGTTACTAAAACATGTACACTGCTAAAACGAAATGGACAGTTCTATATCTCCCGTTCTACTAGACCGATTGACGCATTCAAAATGCGTTTTACATGTCTAGAAAGAGCGATTTAGGGTATCTATTAGATTTATATAAAGCATTGTTCTAACACACGTATTTTGTCACAAAATCAGACTTTCCAAAATAACATACCAATTTTTTTTTCATATTTCGAAACTACGACTCAAATTATGCCTAGATATAATGTTTTGTAATTTTTGGAGATAAATTTATAGTCAAATTAAAAAATTTACCTTGGCGCATTTGTTTTTTCAGATTGCGCCAAGAATAAATCACTTGGCGAACTTCTTACTTTATAGCAGCCCATTTTCCTTTCCCTTTACCATTGTCCACCAGCAGAAAAAAGGGCCATCATTCTTTACTTTGAAATAAATTTAACAAAGTGGGTAAAACACATTTGGCGTTATTACCGCTTAAAACATTTACCAAATTTCAAACCGCGCCAATATGTAAATTCATGTATATCTTAGAAAATTTTGAATAAAATAATATTTTTTTGCAGGTGGGCCTAGAACTACATCTACATTAAGATGATGTTAAAATTTTATAGATTATAATACAAAATTCTTTTCGAAAAATTTACAAAAAATATTTAAAAATGTAAATTTTAAAAATTAATCATAAAAATGTAGGAATTATATTTGGATTAAGCTTCAATTTCGAACAGAGAAAGAGGGAATCAAGTAAGTTCAATAAAAAAGAGAGATACTAATAAATAGATACCTAATTCAATTAACATTGAGGGGTAAAATTTTGAGAGCTAATTTTTTAAAAACTACTCTTGAGATTTTTACATTTGGCATAATTTGAATTGTAGAATTTAAATGCGGAGAAAAACTGGCATGTCATTTCAAAAAAACCAACGACTTTGTGCTCAGATACATATATTAAAACAGTGCTATATATAACTCTAATATATCCTATAATCTGCTTAAATTTTGCATTAGTTTTACAAAATTTAATATTTAGGTATAGTTTTAGTTTTGTAGAATCGAGGTATGGGAAAACATTGGCATGTCATTTCAGAAAAAGTCGGATTTTGTGTCAAAATATCTATGTTAGAATGATGTTATATATAATCTCTAATATATATAGTAAATCGCGTTTTCGAGACATGAAAAACGCAATTTGAATTTCGTCAATCGGCTCACTAGAACGGGAGATAGAGAAGTGTCCTAGGAGATATCCTTCTAGATATAGAAAGGAAAAACTCATTTATTTTTAAGATACAACCGGACATATAGATCCGTACAGAATTTTCACTGCATTATATCATGAATTTCTTAAAAGATTATGCTCAACCTGAAGATAACTTTTCATTACCATGTAACAATTTCGTTTGTTCGTAAGGCTGCCTTCAAATAGAATTTCATACTAAGCTGTCAGTTTCTCCGCTGTGAATAGATAATCTCTGATGCACATATGTGAGAACCTAAATCAACAATTGCTTCCTACAATATGTTAAGTGTTCTCATTAGACACTAGCTGCATACAACGTCTGTCCGGAAAGTAATGCGCCCATTTTCTTCTCCCGCGACAATCCGTCCCACGCACAAGGGTGGGGGGGACTCTTAGGAACACAGTGCGACCAGCGCCAGTCAGCTTCGAGGTCCTGGAGAGTCACAGTGCCTGTTCCAGTGACCCCTTGCGTAAGTCGGTCGAAATCAAGAAGTAAAAAACTCTCGAGCAGTGATACGTTAAGTTTTGTTTCAAACTTGAGAAAACGCCGTCGGAGACTTTTGCATTGCTTCAGTCCTGATTTGTGCCCGCGCGACTTTTTTTGTTCCCGAAGATTAAAAAAAAAATCTCAAAGCGTAGCATTTAGGAACCTTGGAGGACGAGGTTACTAAAGGAAATCCCTGTGACGGACTTTCAGGTCGCATATAAGGCATGGAAATCGCGTTGGAACAAGTGTCTTATTCAAGAGGGATGTATTTCGAAGAATATTGAGTAATTGTACGAATCGTTTCAGTAAATTTCTTGAAAGCAATGGGCGCATTACTTTCGGGACAAACCTTGTATCTGTCTGCTCTTGTGAAAACTGTTCCCTGAACTTCGATTTATTTTCGTGCAGTTTTACTTCGTTATTTCTTATAGAAAAACCTAAGTAATGTTCCGAAAATTCATGTAAGTATCTCTAAAGTCAAATAATACATCAGCCAAAACATCTTCGTTAAAAAAGGTTGCAAATTTTCAAATTTCACAGAATGGAACTTCAAAATCTATTTAAACTCTTAAATGTACTTCATATAAAACTAAATGCTAGTATAAATACACATATAGTTTTCTTAAGAAATATTAGAAACCCTGGATAAATTTTTAAATCATTTATATTGCTTACATTATTTAAAATTCAAATCTTTATGACCTTAATGATAAAACATATTTTTGAAAGAATTTTAGCCTCAATCAAATTACATAAGTTCCTGAATAATACAGCTAAATTAAAATTTTATTTTGCCGCACACAACCTTTTAATCTGCAAATACTTCTAGAAAATATTTTTGGAAATAATTCTGCAAATAATTATGAAAATTTTCAAATATAACGCTAAGTTTTGCTATTTGACTTCTAAAATAGCCTACCAGTGTTTAGAGGTAATTCTTATCTGATAGCTATTGCACAAGATTGAATTATTGCTCACAAAATCTTCTAATACTACCTGCAAGGAACCTCGGGATTCATAGCAAAAAGCATTTTAAAGATATCAACCCACTCATTACCATATAACAATTCCGTTATTCATAAGGCTGCCTTCGAATGCAATTTCACACCGTGCTTGTCAGTTTCTCAGCTATGAACAGATAATCTCTGACGCACATATGTGAGAACATAATCCAATATTTGCTTATCACAATAAGTTCCTTTGAGTGACCTCATTAGACACTAGCTGCATATCTGTCTGCTCTTGTAAAATCTGTCTTATGTACTTGGATTTATTTTCGCGCAGTTTTAGATCTTTATTCCTTATTGAAAACCGATAGTGTAATGAGTAATATTTCGAAAATTTTTGTAAGTAACCCTAAAGTTGCAGTCAAATAATACAGGGTGTTTATAAAGTCCCGGACCCATTTTGATGTTTAATAACTCATAAAATAATAAAGACAGATTAAAATTAATAACATAAATGGTTAGATAGACTAAAAAATTTCATGACCCTTGTCAATGAACTTCCACATGCGCTCCCTTCGTCGCACGGAGAATATCGAGTCGATATTCAATTTCACGCCAGGTGCCGGCAAGCATGTCGACATCCATAGAGGCTATTGCGGTTGTAATTCTGGCTTTTAGGTCATCGATGTTCAACACTCTTCTCCTGTAAACATTGTCCTTTACAAATCCCCAAAGGAAAAAGTCCAGTGGCGTTATATCCGGTGATCTGGGTGGCCAAAGAATTAGACCTCCTCGTCCAATCCATCTTCGTGTAAAATGGTCATTCTAAGAACTACGAACGATGGTACCCCAATGAGGTGGTGCACCATCTTGTTGCAAAAAGACATTTGGCTGAAGCTCTTCTAGTTGTGGAAATACGATTTTTCCAACATGTCTAAGTATACGACTGATGAGACCGTCTTTTCTGTAAAAAAGAAAGGCCCAATGACTCGGTCATGCATTAGTCCACTCCACACATTAATCCTTGGGGAATCCCTTTGTGCCTCACGGTATTCATGGGGATTTTCAGATCCCCATATACGCACATTATGTTGATTAATAGTTTCCGAAAACAAAAGAGAGAAAAATGCAATTAACAATAGACGATATTTAGAAAAGTACAGATATTTAGAGTGAAAAATGAAATTATCTGAAATTAACCACACGCGCAGACCATATTTACAAAAATAAAGATATTCAAACAAACCTGAAAAGGAAAATATATAAGCTATTCCATCAATAAACGCCATAAGTTTGTTTATATCTTCATTATTTTATGATTAGTTATTAAACATCAAAATGTGCCCGGGACTTTATAAACACCCTGTATATTAGTCAAAATATCTTTGTTAAAAAACGTTGCAAATATCAAAGTTTCACAGAAAGAAATTTCTAGATTTCCTTAAGTTAAAATCTTAAATTTACTCCATATTAAACTAAATGTGAGTGAAATATTCGAATAGTTTGACTTAAGAATCATGCATTCAAATTAATTACAGCCTTGACAGTTTCATAATTTTACATTACATTCGACAGACGTTCTAAATCTGTGGCATGTTCTGTCATTTAATAAGCATATTAAAATTTCTCTAGATTATTTACAGAAATTAATTTTCAGAATATTCTATGTGATTGCTTAGTTGCCATCATACGTTTAAAACTATAGCAACATCGCAGAAAGTAAAAACTTTGCTTTTTCCCTTCTTTTCTTTCTTTTGAAGAAAGTAAAAAGAAAGTATAACATAGTGAAAGAAATAAAAATCGATGCTTATTTTGTCAACAGAAACATTATTCCACATGTAATCAAACGAGAAAAAGGAGTACTGTAATTCAGTAATCAATTCTAATTCGAATACCGTCCGAGTGATTTGATTTCCTTGCGCCGAAAGACCTTTTCCTAATGCAAGTGTAATTTAAAATCGATGCAGTTCGTAGCATGTGACAATATTCTCATAGATTCCAAATCCGTCACTTCACTATGCTACCGAAGGTGATTAGTAATGACATAGGTTATTAACTGTTCCTCTTTCCTCAATGCAAGACTTAAAGGAAATCAATGTGAGCAAATTTCGCTGATTAAGGCACCCAAAATTATTCTTTCGTACTCCAGAAATGTCCTTACTACACCAAGTTCGCTGTCGACAGATGAAAATGGGAAACGTGCTTTTTTCCTTAACATCTCAACGCTTTTTTTCTCCTCGTAAAAATTTGAGTTGCCTCAAGACTCATCTAGCGAGGAAAATTTTCAATTAAGTTTCCTCTTAGCGGTTAAACTGTTTTGATGTCTTTAAAGATAATTACTACAGTTCTTTTTCAGTCTGAAGGAATGAGTTATGTAGATTCTTTTATTTCTTTTCTCTTTACCTCGTTTTATCTCTTTTTTTAGGATTTTTCGTAATTCCTCCCTCAGGAAAAGTTATTTAATTTTCGCACTTTTGGGATGCGTGCAAATTAGTCCGTTTCTATATTCATAAAGGGATGCTTACCCGGCTCGTTAACGAGTTTTTATCTTCTTGGCTTTCTTGTCTTCGTTTAAAATTTCTGCTTCAGTGGCTTGAATATGTTGAGATTTGAGAAATAATCGCTGTTGAGTTGAAAACTTGAGACAGTGGATGAGTATTTTAAAACAGAAAAATAAGTTTTATTTGCCATTTTTACATCCTTGTACGAAGTAAAGGAAGTATTGTAATCACGAAAAATTCTGAGTATCATATTTCAAAGAAAATACCCATTTTGACCTCTATCGAATGCAAATTAACGATGTTTTTGCACGACATCTGTAAGAAACGACAAAATAAATAATTTTTTCCCCCAAATGGATTATACAATTTATTTGAAAGGGATGTTTTGCGCCGTCTGTATGTACGGACATATGTTACATATGCTTAACGAATAGCTTAAAAATGAATAGCCTCAGAACGTTGCAATCTTGTATATAGGACTGTAACATGTAGTTGTGCACCTCCTTTTTCACTGCAATCGGCCTACCTAAAGTAGGATATATATATATATATATATATATATACCCACTCTGTTACTCGGCTCAATGAGCTCAGTTTTTTATTTATTGTTTGCTTTAAAAATAATTGAATTACAATTTTCTTGCCTTCCGGGTAACGGTTTTATGCCTTTAGTTAATCTGCATGAAATAGTTTATTAAAACACTCAATCGATTTCCAGGCAGCTACAGGTCAGAGACATCAACAGCCTCGAACAGCTAACAGGTGACAGTGCGATTTAGCTCAGTTCCGCCCCCAATTTTGATGAAGAGCATCTCGGGGGATGGGACCGAGGGTCTCTCACCCCTCTCCCCTTCCACCAAACCCCACGAGAGGAATTTCGGCTCCCCGCATATTTAGAGTGCCGCCATGCCGCACCGACACTATACATTTACAAACATCCATGCCTTCTCAGGGATTCGAACCCAGGCCCTTCCGTACGGCAGTCAGCGACGCTAACCACTATACCGGTTGGGCGGCTAGAACCCTTTTTAGTGTTATTTGATAAGACGCTTAAATTTCGCACTCACCCATGAAAGCATTGTGATCCACTCCTCTTGATTTACATCCTGATTTGTGGAAACTCAATATTAAAACAACTTTAGAAAGGTATTAGAGTTGATGTGTGTATGAGTGTTGTGAAACATTTTGGTTGTGAAGTTTCCCCATGTGTAAAATGCAAGCGAGATAAGTTTCTTAAAAACCTTTCCGAAAAATGAATTTTCGAATTTTTCTTAAATCCATTTGCAGTCTGCCGTTTAAAAAATATCCCTTCTTAGGCAGATATTTTCACATGATATACCACATTAAATTATGGGTCTGTGAAATAAGTTCTATTTCCGATCTTAGACGCAGATGTATTTTTATGGCGAATTACCTAATGAGTACCGAATTACCTAATTTTTATGGCTCCTTTGAATAGCAGAATTGCAGAAGAGTTTCCTTCGGCAAGGAAAATTTAAATTATCGAACATTTTAAAAATTTTGTTTGAAATATTATTTTTAATAAGCAAAAATGATGAATTTAATTAAAAACAGACTTAATAAAATAAACATTAAAACATTCTGAAAGGTTTCAGATTTTAACGGTAGTGTTAAACTTTTTTACGCTCAGCTAAGCTTACAGTCTAGTCTGTTGTTGCACTCACTATACTAAATCATTTGTTTTGTATTTTTAGCTTCATTATTAAGGCATCATTTTCTTCACACTTACGCCATATACAATTCAACAGAAATATCACAAAATTTTAATTTAACAAACTTAGAATTAAAATCGCTGAAACAACCTTGTATTTGGCTACATTTATAAAAATACTCAATCGATTTCGAGGGCAGCTACAGGTCCCTCCTCATTAGGAGAACGAAATTTCTAGAAAGGGAAAACAACGTCAGTAACGGCTTTTTATACCCTCGGGTAGTACCATGCGCTGAGGCATTATTAATTAATTAATTACTTATTTTAATTATAATTATTAATTATAAACCATTTAAAAATTGTTTAAGTGCCGGCTAAGTGTAATTTTTTTAGCATAGCCGCCATATTTGTTTACATTTGCAACACTGCAGAATAGTGAATTAAGTCAGTTTCTCCAAAAGAGCGAATTAAGTTAGTTTCTACACATTCAGTGCCTGTTTGCTGAATGGTACCAAAAGTCAACTCTCAGTTTTATGCAACGAAAAATCCGCCTTCTTGACCGCTGTCCAAATTGCTTCAAATTTTTGCGTAGAAACTCTAATTTTAATTGCAAAATTGTTTTAACTCTGCGTGGTGTTTTACAGTTTTCTATATTTTTCAATTTTTAATAAAGATCTTTTGAGGTCTTACGTATTTTTACCTTGCCAGCAAGTGAGAACTGAATGAATTGAATGAGAAATATATTTCTAATGGAATTCGGGGACATAAGTTTAAATGAAATGCAGCAGCGAGGGCGGGATTGTTCGGAGCCTTGGTTGCGCCAACTTGGCTTCTTTAAGGGTAAGGGCGACATTTCATCATGCCAACGGAAGTAAATACTACAGATAATCAAATACTACAGAATAAATAGTACAATAATAAATACTACAGAATAAATAGTACAATAATAAATACTACAGAATAAATACTACAATAATAAATACTACAGTAATAAATACTACAATAATAAATACTACAGTAATAAATACTACAATAATAAATACTACAATAATAAATACTACAGTAATAAATACTAATCACTATACTACAATAATAAATACTACAGATAAGTAATACTACAGATAATCGCTTAGCAAGGGAAAATATTACGGCTGTCTACCTAGAGGAAGTACGTCATCGAATGACAACCATGGCCTGCCATACCACAATAAGCTGTTTCTCCTTTTAATGACTATACTACAATAATAAATACTAATAATTAATACTACAGATAATAAGTAATACTACAGATAATCCCTTAGCAAGGAAAAAGTATAACGGCTTTCTCAATAGAAGAAGTACGTCATCGAATGACAACCATTGCTTGCACAATAAGTTGTTTCTCCCTTTTTGGCGTCAAGGCTGTTCTCCGAACAATATCCCAAGGGAGTATAACTTAATATTTCCTACAAAGACATCATGTGGTATGCGCATCAGATTTTTTAAACTTTCATTACAATTTATTACATTATAAAATTTCATTACAATTTATTTATTATAAAATAATTTCCTCCAGTTTCATGTTTAAAGAAAAAAGAAAAGACTGTGGTTTTTATATCAGTTATATAATGTTTTATGCATTTAAAATTAAAAGTGCTTTGAATCACTGCATGGGGATTAAGGATTTGAGTAAATTTCCTAAATTCGCAATTCAGGTTTTCTAAACAGTACAAGTCGCTTTTCTTATGCCTATGAATTAATCTTACTTAAAATCTTCATTTCCTTCTAACTTATTCCAAAATTCTTAAATTTGCTTTGAGTCCAAATGAGCTGTTAAGTCTCCGAACGGGATTTTGTGTTGAACCATTGTAAATGTCGTACCACTTTCCAATTGTCGTCACCAAATATTATCACCCTGTGAAACTCAATAATCTGAAGGAGAGCAATGGTAAAGTAAAGATATATTTTTAACTACCTGGTAATTTTGCTGTTGAATTTTATTTATGTGGCGGAAGTGTGAAAATCGCTATAATTAGTAAATATAGTTCACGCACAAAAAGTTAATAATAAGAAGTCGAGAAGCATTTTTGCTAACCATCACACTAAGAAAACTGAACACTGATATGAACTGGGGAAAACTGAAAAAATAAATGTATGCCAACACTTACACTGCATTAGAAATTCTAAGTTTAGAATAAAAGAGAAACACGCCAATGTGACAATCAAAATCGCTGAAACCACCTTGTATTTGGCGTACATTTATTAAAACACTCAATTGGTTATTATTTTTCCCGATAGATGGCGTTGCCTCTTCGCGCATGGACTACCCGAGGGTATAAAAGGCTGTTACTGAGGTTGGTTTCCCTTTCTAGAAATTTAATTCTCCTGATGAGGACGGACCTGCAGCTGCCCTCGAAACCGATTGAGTGTTTTAATAAATGTACGCCAAATACAAGGTTATTTCAGCGATTTTAATTCTAAATTTGTTAAAATAAAATTTTGTGATTTTGCTGTTGAATTGTATATGGCGTAAGTGTGAAGAAAATGATGATTAATAATGAAGCTAAAAATACAAAACAAATGAGTTAGTAATTACAGTGAGTGCAACAACAGACTAGAGTGTGAGCTCAGCTAAGCGTAAAAAAAACTAACACTACCGTTAAAATCTGAAACCTTTCAAATTTTTTTAATGTTTATTTTATCAAGTCTGTTTTTTTTTAAATTCATCATTTTTGCTTATGAAAAATAATATTTCAAGCAAAATTTTTAAAATGTTCGATAATTTAAATTTTCTTTATGGAAGGAAACTTATCTGCTATTCTAGTATTTTAAGGAGCTTCTAGTTAGGTAATTCGCCATAAAAATACACCTGCGTTTAAGATCGGAAATACTTAATTTGTTTCACAGAGCCATAATTTAATGTGGTAAATCATGTGAAAGCTATCTGCCTAAGAAGGGATATTTTTTAGATGGCAGGCTTCAAATGGATTCAAGAAAAAATCGAAAATTCATTTTTCGAAAGGTTTTCAAGAAACTTAACTCGCTTGCATCTTACAGATGGGGAAAACTTTACAGCCAACGAGTTTCACATCACTCACACGCACATCAACTCTAATACCATTCTAAAGTTGTTTTAATATTGAGTTTCCACAAATCAGATTGTAAATTAAGAGAAGTGGATAACAATGCTTTCATGGGTGAGTGCGAAATTTAAGCGTCTTATCCAATAACACTAAAAAGGGTTCTAGCCGCCCAACCAGTATAGCGGTTAGCGTCGCTGACTGCCGCACCGAAGGGCCTTGGTTCGAAACCCTGAGAAGGCATGGATGTTTGTAAATGTATAGTGTCGGTGCGGCATGGCGGCACTCTAAATGTGCGGCGAGCCGAAAGTCCTCTCGTGTGGTTTGGAGGAAGGGGATAGAGGTGGCAGACCCTCGGACCCGTCCCCTCGGGGTGCTCACCATCAAAATTGGGGGCGGAACTGAACCAAATCGCACTGTCACCTGTTAGGTGCTCAAGGCTGTTGCCAACGACAGGCGTAAATTTGCGCTCCTTGCCACGAGGAATTTCGTGGGCTTGAGCTGACTGCGTCAGACAAGTCAGCATAAGTAACAACAACAACAACAAAAAAAGGGTTCTTCGGAACATCTTCAAAACATTCTTTCAAGTATTGATGACAGAATCAGTCGAAAATGATGCTCATAAATTGGTAAAGAGAAGTGAGTTTGATCTGTTTTTCATAAATCCAATATCTGAGCATTTGAAATAAATGAGGCTTGCTTCTTCTAGTTTTTACACTTGATACACTAATTTCAAATGACCCCTAATTATACAATAACATAACGTTAAAATCATGTAGAAAATGGGTATTATATCACGGACCTGTTTTTCTTTACTGGAGAGTAAAAAAAATTCATACGTACAAAAATATTAACATACAAAACATCATTTACAAAAAATTCACTCCAAATCTAAATCCTTTCTTTTCAACCAGCTTCGTTTCACCTGTTCTTTATATCTCCATATTTTTCTCCATATTTATCCGTTATTATATATCTTTATTTTTCTGTTGTCTTTATATCTCCATATTTTTCTGAATCTTTATTCTTTTGTTTAGTTTTAAAGTACTTTCTAATTATTCTAAAAGTTGTGATTTTAATCCTTCCATGTTGTAACTCTGAATTACATTACTTCAGTTTTCTAAATACAAAGACGATATAATCAATATTTAATATTTTGGTTCATGAAAAACTGACACAGTTTAGTTCTTCTAAGAACTGTTATAAATTATTCAGCTAAACGAAATATTTTGCAGCAGCGTTCATCGAGATAAAGCAGCAATGTTTTTCTATTTGCGAGAATGCGTTTTCCGTGATATGTAAATATCACGGAAATTATTTCTTCAGCCTATCTGAGTTTAAAAGTGTTACAATAAGTTCATTATGTCTCTACAAACAAACAAAATGAATAAATGAAAGAATATATACAAAAATAAAAATCTGAAAATTTTCGTATTTTATCTTACGCCCTAAGAGTTTTTTTTTAATGTTTTATGTGTAACCTTTATTTATTAAATATCATGTCCTTCGCACTTAAACTATAAAATTCAGTTCTACAGCAATATCGCAAAATAATTTCAAAATGAGTTTTTCTTTATAATTTCTGATACACAGTCTCGCGCTCTGGAGATAAAAATGTTTTCTTTCTTTTTTTTTTCATAAAGTATTGCCACTGCTGGCTTTGAAATCGTTGAGTTTGTAAATGTCGCGGAGAAAACAACGTAAGACGAAAACGTCGTGGTCCAAAACATGATGGAAGAAAATAAAGCAAAGAGAAATATCGCAGCTCTAAAACATCGTGGTACAAATATCGTCATCAAAAATGAAGTGCTTAAAAAACTTCGGAGTTTAAAAACATCGCAGTCGAAAATATCGTGGTAAAAAATAAAGTACCTACAATAAAGTATTTTTAGAACTCGCAGGAATTTTCAAAAGAATGATTCTTAATTCGTCAAGTGATACGTCGTCCTCAGCTTTTCCTGTCTCTTCCCAATCTCTTTTTGTTAAATTCTGAAAGCGATTCGGATAGTAGGAGTTGGGATAATTGGAGATGTACTGTATATGACTACGATGAATGATTGCGGAAAAGTCGGGTGAAAGGAATCGGTGTGTGTGATGTGTGATTCGGTGTGTATGAGAGTGTGATGTGTGTGAGATACGGTGTTTGTGAGAGTGTGATGAGTGTGAGATACGGTGAGTGAGTGGGTGAGTGAGTGAGTGAGTGAGAGTGAAAGAGTGAGAGAGAGTGAGAGAGAGAGTGAGAGAGAGAGAGAGAGAGTGAGAGAGAGAGAGAGAGTGGGAGAGAGAGAGAGTGGGAGAGAGAGAGAGTGGGAGAGAGAGAGAGAGAGTGGGAGAGAGAGAGAGAGAGAGTGGGAGAGAGAGAGTGTGGGAGAGAGAGTGTGGGAGAGAGTGTGAGAAAGAATTGTCTTTACGTCAACTTTACGTCGTATAACGAAGACTTGTATAACGAAGTATAACGTAGACTAACATCATGTAACGAAGACTCGTTTGCGTCGTATAACGAGACTTTACGCCTTATAACGAAGTAATAAAAAGCAGAAAATTGCGTATTTAAAAGTATCTTAGTCTTTGAACATCAAATCTGCTTCTGACAAATTTCTCTTCATCTGCATTGTATCAAACTATAATGCTGACCTACAGAAGAAGATATTCCCCGTATAGATACAGTTTGACATTTTAGATTACTGACATAAATACTAAAGTTGGCAAGTTATTTATCAAAATCAGAACATATAGCAGTTTTGTAAATAATATTTTTGAAATGACTGTCAGACAGGATTGAATTTATATTCTGAATGTTGATAATAACTACTACATAATAATAACTTTTAATTCGTTTTATAAAAACAAAATCTTTCGACAACTGAGTTTAATAACTTTTTTTGGTTTAATACAACTTTATAAATACAAAAATATATTTATGGAAAGACAACGGTAAATGTTTTTTTCTTTTTTTACATAGAAAAAAATTAAATACACAATTTTAATGGAACTGAATTGTGACATTTATTTCAAACTAATTGCAATAATTTTAAACGCTTATTTCTGAAACGGCTTACAAACACATTCTTTCCAGTTCCTAGTTAAAACCTCTCAAACAGGATTGCCACTGCACCGCTTGGTATTATGCATTTTAATTTAAATATGCCAGTAAAGTAACTTTGGAATTTTAAGAATCAGTACGCTTCTAACTAAGCCGCATTTGAAAGAGTTTCCGATTTCCATGCATATGTGACTCTATTTTCCTGTAAAAATTTATACTTTTGTGCTGTGCTAGTATAGAAATAAATTCTACATGAAATCCTCCGCATATTTGATTCACTACGCAAACCTTGCAAATCAAACCCTCTTTTAAAACTCTTCAGCTTTTGGACTAGTATTTGGTTTGAATGCAGCTCGGAATACTTCCTTCGAAATTTCAATTTTATGAATCGCTTACGATTTTCGAAAAGAAATTCTTTCAGTATTATGTGCTCGTGCTTGAGTTATACTGGAAATACGTCCTGGCGAATGATATTGCAGAGAATTTCATATTCAAGTCTGTGAAACTGCACAGAATTAATTTTTACGTGTCACACAAATTTTGAATTTATTCTTTTCCCCTTCATCTTAAATGATATGTTTATCTTTTCTGTACATGTTGTTGTTACAACAGAACCGTGATTGTTGCTATTTTTAGTCACAATTATACCCATCAGAACTTGTGAATTTGTATTATATCAAAAGATTTATAGCCTCGAAATAAAAACAAAACATTAATAAATATAATAAATTTCAGAAAAGAAATCAAAACGTTAAACGGCATGCATTTAAAATCGATAACCATTACTTCTTATCTTCACAAACAGCTTTTAGAATTCAAATCACAAAATAAATAAATAAATAAAATCTGAAAGGTTTCAGATTTTAAATTACGTTCAAATGGACTTCTTTGACGTTTTCTGTGTTACCTTTATTTATTAAATTTCACGTTCTTCGCACTTAAACCATAAAATTCAGTTCAATAGCAATATCGCAAAATAATTTTAAAATTAGTATATCTTTAGAATTTCTGATACACAGTAGCACGCGCTTTAGATAAAAAGGGTTTTTTTTCCGTAGAGTGTTGCCCTTTCTCGTTTCTAAATCGTTTGAGTTTGTTCAAAAATTCGTTAAAGTTTTACAAAATATATTATGCGGGGCGTACTGTGGGATTGCACGATGTACCATAATAGGCAAACTCTAGACCTTTTGGAAAGCTCCAGTCTATTTAAATTCTTATAAAATTTGCAGTCCCCCCCTTTTTTTTAAAGAGTTAGTATGGAAAGGCATTACCAATTGACCTATGGTACATCGCTGGTGCCCCCCATACTTTTACCTTTACCTTTTACAAAATATGAAATAGATAATAAAACAAATTTCAAATTCAGGCTTCCAGACGCGCATATTCAGGTGGAAACGTACGTTATTCAAAATTGGATGGTTCTAGGTACCGTTGTTTTATCACATTATAAGAAATATACATACATTTATGCAGATTCTTCATTATTTAATTTCTTTAAATATAATACAGAGTTGCAATATATGATGGCAACAGTTTGAAAGGTGATTCGACGCAAAACGAAAACAATAATCCTAAAAAAAAACATTTTTAGCTCCAGCGAGCGAGATCGAGACTTCATTATTTAATTTCTTTAAATATAATACGGGGCTGCAATATTTGGTGGCAACGACTTTTAATGTTTCCAACACAAAATCGCAAAACGAAAACAATAGTCTTTCAGGCACAAAGCCCCTTTGGACTAAAAAATCACTTTTAATTTACTTATATGCATTAATTTCCTCAATAAATAATAGTAATAAAAGAAAAATCTCAAAGTGTTCAGATTTTAACAGCCACCCCAAAAAGGTTTAAGGTTTTCTTACGCTCTCTCTGAGCTGACAGTTTAAAAACCAGTCTGATGTTGCAGGCACTCCCACTAACCCACTTCTTTTTTTAGCTTTATTATTAAGCATTATTTTCTTCGCGCTTAACACCATATGCAGTTGTTTTATCGCATTATAAGAAATATACATACATTTATGCAGATTCTTCATTATCACATGGAACAATGTCTACTAGAGCCTACTCTGAAGAGAGGTTGGATTTCTAATTTCCACCCCCCGTTTTGAGGGAGAGCACCGCGGCGGAGGGGGGGATCCGGGGTTTTCCATCTCTCTCCTCTTCCACCAATCAACATAAGAGGATTTCGGCCCGAAGCATATTTAGGGTACACTATACTTTTACAAACATCCATAAATTACATACATGTCTCAATGGCACTACACATTTACAAACTTTCATGTCTTCTCTGGGATTCGAACCCGGGCCCTTCCTTACCGTATTAGGCTCCCCTAACCACTATACCGTCTGAGCGACACTTTATACAGCTCAACGGCAAAATTGTAAAAATTTTAAAGATAGCAAGTGTTTAAAATTCCCGATGCAGGTTTGGCTCACATTTTCCTACATTTTTCAGTCTCTTCTTAATTTTTCATATCAGTGTACAGTTTTTTCAGTAAGATGGTTTACAACGGGCGATAATATTTAGTAACAACAGTTTGAAAAGTAAAACATAGTTTATAATGGACGACAAAATATCTCCTTTCGAGAGTAAAGTATTTTGTTTTTGGTCTTATTTGCATATAGAAAATTATTTACCTCATTTTTTATTACATTGTGTTTTTTATTAATACAAAATGTCTTTAAAATAAACCAATTATTTTTTGAGATATCAGATATCTGATATTTGTAATCCTAATTTTCTTCACCAGTGTATAATCTGGTACCTTTAAATCCCAAATTATATTCTAATTTCCCTGTTTTCTTATTACCAACAGTTACTGGATCCTTTACTGGCATTGGTTTTTACTATATTTTTGCTACAAATTATTAATATTGTAAGAGTATGGGCTGTGAAAAGCCTCCATTCCCCCAAAGTATGGTACTATAGTTCAGAAGTACACAAGTCCAAAGAAATGTGAAAAAAGGTAAACATTGAATACAGAGAAAATATTGAATAAAAGCGAAATTTTAAAATAAATATATATTTAGGCGCTTTAACAGCATATTCTTTTATTTCTCGATTAATAAAAATTAATACGGAGAAGAAATTAATTTCATAGTTCATCAAATTTTCCGAGTGTAATGGTGCTGAAGAATATTAAGATTTCCTTTTTTTGTAACTTTGCTTAAAAGAGTAAATAATAAAAATCTGATGAGGAAATTACATGACTTCCTTATACGGAATATTAAATTTTAAGCTTTTTCCCCTTCATTTCATTTAAATTTATTTCCTCGAATTTCCTCAGAGATAGATTTCTCATTCAATTAATTCAGTTCTCACTTCACTGCAAGGCACAAATACATAAAACTTCAAAATATCTTTATTAAAAACTGAATGAAAAGTATAGAAAATATAAACCACCAAATAAAGTTAAAACAATTAAAAAACAATTTTTACAATTAAAATATCTACAAATTTCTACTCAAAAACAAGTAATTCCGCCAGGGGCCAAGAAGGCAGATTTTTCGGTGCACAAAATCGAAAGTTTACTTTTGGTCCCACTAGGTAAAAGGTGCAGAAACTGACTTAATTCACTATTCTGCTAAGTATGAAATGTAAACCTATATGGCTGCTATAGTAAAAAAAATTAGGCTTAGCTGCATTTAAACAACTTTTAAACTATTGATAACGCTATAATTATTCCATGCAGATTAACCAAAGGCATAAAAACCTTAACAGGAAGATAAGAACAACATAATTCAATCATTTTTAAAGCAAAAATGCACAATTTACGATAATATAAGAATAAAAAACCTGAGCTCACCGAGCCGAGTAACAGAGTTGGTATATACAGGGTGATTCGCTACCAGACAAACAAACTTGCAGGGTGTGTAGTGGGTATAGAAACGACTCGGAATCAGGAATTTGGGCTGGAAATGCCGTAGTTGCGAGTTATGGTGCAAAGAAGCAGAGAAAAGAGCAGAATCAGCAACACATTAATGGGACAGAAAACGTCTTATTGAGGTTGTACTATAAATAGTGTTCGAAATTGCGACCAGAAGTCGTCTCGCAGGCCTCAGAGCAGTGCTACATGGAATTCCTTATGTTCTGGAAGATTCCTGGCATGCCGCGTATCCTCCCGGCAGCTACAGATTTTCGAGCGATGAGGTCTTCAACTGAAGGAACGGGCATCTCGACACCAAACTCTTCATGTGATCCCAGAAGAAGAAGGCCATGCGTGATAGGTCCGGTGATCTGGCAGGCCTACGAATCGGGCCACCTCAACCTGTCTACCGCTGTCCAAAGGTCAGGTCGAGGTTCGACGCATGTCAGTTGTGTGATGTGGAGGAGCCCCGACATGCTGGTACCACATGGATCTACTATGCATGGACTTCTTCAATGGTCACATGAAGAGGTTGAGAAGCCCGTTCCTTCAGTTGACAACCTCGCTTCTCGAATATGTAGCTGTCTGGAGGATACGCGACATGCCAGGAATCTTCTATAATATAAGAAATTCTATGCAGCGTTCCTTTCAAGCCTGCCAGGCGACGTCAAATCGTAATTTCGAACACCTGTTGTTGTTTCGAACACCATTAATAAAATGTTTCTGTCCTATTGATGTGTTGCTTTTTCTGTTCTTTTTCTGTGCGCCTTTGCACCATAGCTCGCAACTACGACATTTGCGACCCTGCATTCCTATGTGATTCCGAGTCGTCTATCTACACCCTACAGACCCGACAAGTTTGTCGGTCTGGTAGCGTATCACACTGTACATGCTTTGGGTGTCGCCGATTGCAACCGAAAAGAAAGGTGCATAGCTACATACTATAACAGTCCTATATACAAAATTTCAACGTTGTGAGGTTACCCGTTTTTGAGTTTGCGAGATACATACGTACGTATATACGTCATGAAAAAAAATCTCTTCTGAATCAATTTTAAATCAATTTAACAATCGGTTTGTGGAAAAAGAGACCTGTATTCTGTCCTTACGTACGCACATCACGCAAAAACATCTCTAAATTACATTCGTCAAATGGATGTTTTCGTCAAAATGGATATTTTCGTTTAAATATGATACCCGGAATTTTTCGTGATTAAAATACTTCCTTTACTTCGTATAAGGAAGTAAATTGGTAAACATTGAATCAAGGCAAAATGATAAAGAAGAATACATTTCTCCATGTTAAGAGAATATTCTTTTATTTCTTCATTAATAAAAATTAATACAGAAAAGAAATTAATTTCATAGTATACCAAGATTATCAGCTTTAATAATACTGAAGAATATTAAGATTTCATTCTTTTGTAACTTCGCCTAGAAGAGTAATAATTAAAACTGAAATAATAAAATTTTTCAGCTAAGAGAACATAAGTTCCATATCGGTGGATATTTAAGTAAGTACAATGATGTTAAGGAAGTTTCGAAAATGTTAATAAAAGTTACTATGCAAGCTTAAGTACGCAACGAACTGAAAAATCCTTTAATTTACCGATACCATACTATCGAGGCTCGCATTAATTACTTGTTTTAAATAGATGAGTTAGCTTTTCTGCTCTCTTCTGTTAGAAATTCATTTCTTTAATTAATTGGATCTCATAAGATTCGAGGAATTTATAATTACCTCTTCTGCGTGTAATATTTCGATGCAATAAACATTAATTGATTAACATGCGTTTGAATACAATTAAAATCAAAAGAGTCTTGCATTTGGGATAAGATTTTGAGATAAGTTTTAGCTTCTGAAATTAGAATCTATTTTCTTCCCAAGCACGGAATATATTTCATTACCTAATTACCTTTTCCATTAATTTCAAGATGAAATTCGACGGCAATAATGCGTCTTGAAAAACCTGAAGGTTTTTGTGAGAAAAGCCAGAAGATATATAAATAATTCTGGTTAAAGTAATTATAAAGTGTTAAGTTATTTAGTGGTCATTAAAGTGAAAAGAAAATGTTCTAAAATGAAGCGAAGCCTATAATATTTGTATCATGTCTTTGCAAATTTATTTGCCCATAATAAACAAATGAATCCTTTGAGAATGTTCTTAGTAATTAATTATTGATCGAATTAAGTGAATTCTATAACTTTGATTTATCTAATAGAGAAGTGTAATCTAAAAACTTAAGTTGAGTTACAAAGCCTCCAAACTATTCTCAAGCTCTCTGCCGCCCACCAGCGGCCGAGAGGTAAAATTGTTAAACGTTGGTAGTTCTGACCTTCGTTCGATTCCAGGTACACAGGCTAGCTGCATTGGCATTTTTGTTAGGTTAGGTTAGGTTAGGTTAGATTATTTAGTTATGGCAAAGCACACGAGGGCTATCTGTCTAAAGGGAGGGATGCCTTTGTGGAGGATTTCTAAGGGAAACTTGGTCGTATACACGTTACACATGGGGAAAACCACGAAAACGCCCATGCAACCAGCCCGTTCGCGGGATTCGAACCTCGGACCGAACTACCAGTGTTCAGCGTCCTTACCGCTCGGCCGCTGGTTGGACTTTTTTTTTAATTTGGCATTGGTAAAACGTTCAGTATTTTCGTCATTTAAAACTCTTCTATAATTGGAAGTACAGTAGAACTCCAATTATCCAAATCAATTAGGACCGGACCCCATTCGGATAATTTATTGGGCCTGGCATTTTTGTAGTTTTCTCAATGTATAACTTGTAGATAAGCCAGTTTTCCTCAGAAATTCTTCCACGAAGGCATATCTCCTCTTAGGCAGATAACTCCACGCTGGCTATGCCTTAAACATTTAAACCAAACCAAAGCAAGCTGTTTGCCTAGAAGAAAGTGGAACTGTAATTACAGTAATAAATCACACAAAGTCTCTTGTGAAAAAGTATTTCAGTAACAGAAAAGAAAGTATGCCAAAAACGACTGCCAATACATAAGCAATTAAAATACTTCTACGCAGATTTTATCATATTAAAAGACCAATTAGCTTCTCAAAGAAGTGGATCAAATGTTTAGCTTTGGTATAATGAAACCTTTTTATTCTATGAAGAAAGACATTTAGTCAATGAACTGTTTATAATTAATTAACAAACAAATATTTGGATTTTAATTTTTCCCGAAGGTGAAAATGCGCTTTAGCCCACTGCTTGGCGATGTTTTGAAAATCGCCAATCCGGCGCGTTTCTGCGAAACGTCTTTGTAATTGCAACCTCCCCGACACGCTCAGCGAAAATATATTGTAAACAAAACATAGAATTCTAAAGCATAAATTAGTATGGAAACTGTTGCCACAAAAAGATAATAAAATAATATGCAAAACGAACATTATGATCATTCAAATATTTGTCAGTTAGGTTTAAATTAATTATTTAGATTTTATGTTGTAATACTTACACATTTTATGCCGTTACATAACCTTCCCGACACGCTCCGCAAAAACGTAACCGAAATGGCATCGAAGAAAGAAGGAATTTTTTTTAAAAGGGCATTAACATTACAAACGATACCATGTACACACCGTTCCGTTTTAACTTAAAAAAATCTGCGAATTGCACAATGTAGGCAACGTGCACAAATGAACAAAATAAGCTAAAATAACGAAAATAAATTACGAGAAAATGCCATGTGCACAGCGTTCCTTTTAAACTTAAAAAAAACTTCAGCGATTTGCACAATGTAGGCAACGTACAAACAGTCAGCCATGTTGGCGGATATGCGGAGTTACCCATGTTGGCTCGTTTATTGCTCATTTAAAAACAATCGCCGCCAAGCAGTGGGCTAAAGCGCATTCCAACCTTTCCCGAATTCTAATATTTTATTTACCAAATCAATGCTTAATTTCAAGAATGTCATAAAAGACCTTTCGCTGTGTTCTTTTGATAGGTTATAAAATTCTTTGCATTCACCCCCCCCCGCCACACACAACTGCCACTGTATTTACTTTAGAATGACGAAACAAAAAGCACTGTTAGCTCTTAGTTTTTTTTTTTTTTTTTTT
>KK114666.1:66333-96706 GCA_000611955.2 Stegodyphus mimosarum
TTAATGAACAATTAAAATGTCTGCATGTATTCAGTTGCCAGCAATTTAGATAAGGCTTATAAAATACTATACTAATTTCATTACCAGAAGTCCTCGCATGCAAAGCACACGCATTTCTGATTATGCTTCCCGAAAAAGGGAGCCTTTGCATGCAAAGGTAATTAAGCTGCACATATTGACGGTGTTTCACAACAAAGAATTGAATTGTACATTTTTTGTTGAATTGAATTGGACATACACATTTTAAGATAAGATTCTGTAACTGAATTTTTGAAATTTAAAATTTATGTCATAGGTGAAAAATTTAATGCAATTTTTAAATGCTTTTATTGCACATGTAAGCTTGATATGACTTCTAAAAATTCATCTTAAAATATTCTTACATTCAGTCAAATACAGTCGCAACTAATTCCTTATAATACCTTCGAGGCAGAGGTCCAGCGCTGACATTGTTTAGATTAAAAGGTCTTGTTTCATCCGTTTAGATTAAAAGGTCTTGTTTCGTTCGTTTAGATTAAAAGCTCTTGTTTCGTCGTTCATCTAAAGAATACTAAAAATTTCTACATTGCTTACTTGATCTTTTCCTTTTTAGTTTGTGAGGTTTCTTCTTTAAATCTTTAGTTCTAACTTCAAACCCCACGAACACTTAACAAGCGAATAATCGCTTAAGTGTGTGAACAGAATACGTAAGACTGAAAGAGGGTTCCTTTATTTCTCGGTATATTTACCAACTTGGAACTTTACATAAAGCCGCCACTCGGGCTTGAATTTAAATACTAATAATTTGGATTAAATTAGCTTAATTAAAGCTCTTAAGGATATAGCCGAAGCTATCAGAATCTAACTAGTTGGCCCCTAAGTATTAATTAAATCGGCGAAGCCTAGCAAGGGCCTAAGATATGGCCGAGCGTAATAACAGCTAAGAGAGACGTAGCCAGAAGGCAAACGTGCGCTACTCAGGAAATCAGACTCTCTCTCTCTCTCTCTCTGAAGTCGGTTAAGTCACGACTTAAATAGTACTCATTCTCATTTGCATTATCTGGGTTTCTGAAATTACATTCTGGCAGGAAATTGTAAGCTGAAATTAGAATAAGATAGGAAAGATACAAAACTTAAAATAACTGTTAATTAACATAATGTAAACCTTACAAGTTTCATCATAATGGTGAAATGATTACAATTTTTTGTTTTCATGTATTACGACTCTTCTTTTAAAGTTTAAAATTTAATCTTTTAACTATGGTTTCTACATTAGAATTCGTATCACTCTTTTAATAGTGATATTTGAATTTTAAGTGCCATACAGCTGAATAGAGGCTAGTGACACTGACTGCTGTAGCGTAGGGCCCGGGCTCGAATCCCAAAGAAGGCATGGATGTTTGCAAATGTGTAGTATCTATGCGGCAAGGAGCACTAGCTCTAAATACGAGACGAGCCGAAAGTCTGTTGGTGATGGGGGAAGAAGAGTGGGAGAATCTGCAACCCTTCTTCCCGGGGTGTTTCTCTTTCCCAAAATTGGAGGCAGAAGTTAGTTAAAGTCGGTTTGTCACCTTTTTGGTGCTCAAGGCTCTTACCAATCACCAAAGGGATGAGGACGTTCTTGATGTTTTAAAAAATCAAAATCCAGATGTTATTGCTTCAGAAAATAAATGGAAGGAGTCTCGAATTAGATTTACGTTAAGGAAATTTCAAAATACGAGACATTTAGTAGTTGAGGTGCATCCAGACGTGCGTAGAGGTATTTTACAGGAATGTAGATTAAAAATTTCTTGGAGTATTTATATTGTGGATGATTTTGTTGTGATTAATCGGTGCTTTAACTGTTTAGGATATAATCATCGTGCTGAACATTGTAAAAACCTCCGCGCTTGTTATTTCTGTGCACGTGAACATGAAAGTAAAAATTGTCCACATAAGAATTTGAAAGTCTGTATTAATTGCATTAGACGCAATCAAAAGATAAAAGATGAGAAAAAAAAATTAAACGTAAGCCATTTGCCTTTTTCTGAAAGTTGCTCTTGTCATGAATTTATAAGAAGTCAAAATATATCAAGAACAAATTATGGATAATGGTCATAATTCTGTTTTAAAATTTGTTCAAATTAATTTACATAGATGTAAGGCTGCAACTCAGCAACTTGTTTTGAATATGGAGGTAAATAATGTTTCTGTTGCTTTCATTCAAGAGCCTTACTTTTATCATGGTCTTTTGCCTGGCTTTCCAAGTTCCTTTAGGTTATATTATGATTTTAATGCAGAGGTCATAAAGGCTGCTATTGTTGTTCGAGCCGGATTTCTGCCTACGTTTTTGGATTTAAGATTCTTGGATTATAATATGGTGACTCTGGACATTATTTTTAAAGATACAAAATATTTTTTATTTTCATACTACTTTGAGCCTTCCCGATGTATTGACTTTGATTTACAGAAAATAAGTCGGGTCTTCCAGGCTAGGGATCTTGTAAAGCTTATTTGGGGTATGGATTCCAACAGTAAGTCTGAACTATGGTTTAGTCCTTACAGTGATGCTCGAGGAAACAAGCTTGGAGATTTTGTCAGCTCCTATAATTTATATGTGATCAATGAGGACTGCGGCCCTACCTTTTGTTCGGAACAGGGATCAAGCTATATAGACGTCACAATTATTGGTGCTGATTTGCTAGCAAATGTTACCCGCTGGTGTCTCTCGGACTGTGAAACATTGTCAGACCATGCAATGATTGAATTCGACTTGTCTATTTCTACTGCTTCTTTTATTGCTGTCAATAGAATTTTATTTAATACAAAAAAAGCAAACTGGGGATATTTTGAAAAATACTGTTCACAGTACATATCCTTGATCAATAATATTTTGGATTCTTGCAGAAATACTGACTCACTTGATGTTAGTGTGGATTTTATAACTTCAGTTATTTTTCGGGCATGTATTAAATCTATGCCTACTAGAAGGACTGGTATACGAAAAGTACCTTGGTGGTCGTTGGAAATTTCCATTATGAGAAAGAGAGTCAACGCTGCTAGACGGAGGTTCCAGAGAACTACTAGCATTGATATACGGGACTTGTATAAGCGGAAATACCTTGATTTAAGGAAAAAATACAATGAAATGCTTCTTGACGCCAAATTAGAGTCTTGGAGGAAGTTTCTTTCGGATATCAATAATGAGAATGTGTGGAAAAAAATTTACACTTATGGTATTAAAGAAAATTTTATGAGGAAAATTGAGATCTCGGGCCTTCGGCTTCCAAACGGTAACTTTACGTCTTCCTTGGAGGAAACTATTGACGCTGTTCTTGATAAAGCATTTCCTCCTGATTGTGTGAGGTTTGATAATGACTTTCATACTCAGTGGCGCTCATCTGCTCGCAGTGAATATGCGTCTCAGATTGATCCTCCTTTTTCGCAGGCCGAGGTTGATGGTGTAATTCGAAATCTAAGGCTTGGCAGGGCTCCTGGCCCGGATTCTATTCCCAATGAAATTATAAGATACTTTCATCGGCTCTTTCCTGCAGTTTTTTATAGATTATTCAATATATGTTTGAATCTTGGTGCCTTTCCACGAACTTGGAAGAATGCTCTTGTTATTGTGATACCCAAGAAACAAACTTTTAGTGTTCCGCATGTGAATAATCTCAGGTGTATCTGTCTTCTTTCTTCTTTGGGCAAATGTTTTGAAAAACTAATTACTAATAGAATTACTTGGCATTTACATAAAGAAAACATTCTTAGTCCTAACCAATATGGTTTCATTGCTCAAAAATGTACTGAGGATGCACTTCTGCGTCTTAGCAACATTGTACAGAGGGGCAGGACGAGAGGTTTGTACACTATTTTAATTTTTCTTGATATTGAAGGCGCTTTCGATAATGCATGGTGGCCTGCTATTCTTAATTTGCTAAAAAAATGAAAATACCTCATAATGTGTTTAATGTTGTTTCTGATTTGTTGAAAGACAGGACGGTTGAGCTTTTTCTGGGTGGCACCTCAAGTGTTCGTCAACCTCAGAGAGGATGTCCACAAGGCTCTGTTTCTGGTCCCAAGTTTTGGATTATTATTATGAATGATCTCTTACAGAAACTCTCTGATCTCTTCAGTTGTGAAGTCATTGCCTTTGCAGATGATTTGTTGATTTGTATTCAAGAAAAAGAAATGCAAAAAGCTTTTCGTCTAGCTCAAGATGTTTTAGATTTCATTTATCATTGGTCAATAGATTTTAAATTAAACTTTAATCATGCAAAATCCAAGACCATGTTTATTGATAGAAAAAATACTACTTATGAAGGATATCAACTGTTTTTAAATGATAATCCCCTAGAGAGGGTGAATGAAATTAAATATTTAGGTGTTTTGTTGGACAGCAAATTTAACTGGAAAAAGCATATTTCCTACATTTCTAATAAATGTGAGAGACTTCAGCGTGGGCTAAATCGAATTGCATGTAATAGTTTTGGTGTTAAATCGAATGTTAGCGCAATTATTTATAAACAAGGCATTGTTCCCTTTATTTCATATGGATGTAGAGCTTGGGGACTGTCTCTAAAAAAGAAAATTAACTCTAAATGCCTGCTTCGAGTTCAAAGACGAATTTTACTGCGAGTTATAAAGGGTTATCAAACTATTAGTTACAATGCTGTTTTCTCTCTTGCCGGATTTCCACCGCTGGATTTGTTTATTTTGACTTTTATAGATTACAAGAATAGTCTTGCAAACTGCTCCAATTCTCATTTTGATCGTTTATTGCCTTTGTCTGTTCTTCCACATCCTTCCGTAAGACAACCAATACATATTCTAGATAGTATGGACACTGATGTAAATTCATTCTCACTTGTGTTGTATACGGATGGTAGTAGGATTGATGATAAAGTTGGTTTTGCTTACGTTATTTTTGAAGATGATATTGAAATTGAGTATCACCAATTTCGCATAAGAAATGAATGTACTGTATATACTTCTGAGCTTCTGTGTATTAATTTTGCAATTAAATGGATAATTAGCCAGGATGGACGTAGTTCCAGCTACTTAATTTGTACGGATTCACTCTCTTCCCTGGAGTCTCTTAAAAATATCTTTTCATGTAATGATATTATTGTTAATATACAGCAGTCTCTTGGAGATCTGGAGAAGAAGGGTATTTCAGTGTTTTTTACATTTGTCCGTGGTCATTCGGGCAATTATGGAAACGAGAGAGCTGATTGGCTTGCTAAGAATGCAACTAAAAAGGATATTAATGTTGATGTAAATATTCCAAAATCTTATTTCAAAAAAACATTCAAGGTTAAAATGATTGAGCGGTGGAACTGTGATTATATCTCTTCTGATAAGGGATGTGTTACAAAAACATTCTTCCCAACTATTTTTGATAGACTGAAAAGTAAGGATTTGTTGCTCAATTTTAAAGTTACTCAATTTTTGTCTGGACATGGTAAGTTCAATGTCTATCTTGAACGGTTTAAGCTGACGTCTTCCAATTTGTGTTATTGCAATCTTGGCGTTCAGCAAAGTGTTTTCCACCTGCTTTATGACTGCCCATTGCTTGATAAAGCAAGAAATCTATTGAAATGTAGATTAAAATTAATTGGAATAGATTGGCCGCCGAAATGTTATGATTTGGTATCTTCAGCTTCGGCCTACCGAGCTTTCAATGATTTTGTTGATTTTTATTTTAAACATTGTTAATAATTTCTTTATACATTTTCATACTTTGTATTTAATTACTTTTTTCCCTTGTGAATGTTTTCATTGTATTATTGAAAAGTGATGTTATTTCTTACAATTTTGCTTTTTTTACTTACGATTTGTAAGCCTCGTGTGATACTTTGTGGTACACGAGGGTTTCCTATTTTTTTTAAATAAAAAAAAAAGGCTCTTACCAACGACAGACGCATTTGATTCCCTGTCACGATGAATGTATCCGGCTTGTGCTGACGATTGTCGAACAAGTAAGATTGGTAACGCAACAACAACAGCAGATTTTAAGTTAGTCGCTAAAGCTGAAATTTGTTTTCTTTCCTGTATTTCGGTATTTGCGATATAATCGATGAAAGATATTTCATTTAGAATAACATCCACATTTGTTTTTCATAACCTTGTCATCGTCCTATAAAAACTTCTCCTCCTTATATTGCAGTTTCCTGAAAATACGTACCTTGAAAACCTCGTGAAATTTATGATTTAAGTTTTAATATTAGTAAGCCATGTATTAAATTCTTTCCTATATGCTACGCCTCTCCTCAGACCAATTATATTTAAGAAAAACGTACGGCAAACGGAATAAGTAGGAATTAATCGTATCCGGTAAAAAAACTATAGTAATCCCGTCAGTAACTAAGCAACCAGTCGATGTAGCTGATAGTTGAAGAGAAGTCGCATTATTTATTTTATTACTATTTGAAGCGGCAATTATTATTATTAATTTTATTACTATTTTGAAGCGAAATGGCACAACTTTTCTATCAGACTTTTAATCTGCGTTCCATATCAAGCACTAACACAGGCAATAAAGCAGCCCTAGAAGTAACTTGGTAAAGTCAACTTTGGGTAACAACCAGGTTTTATATTAACTAAAACAACACGCAGAATAACAAATGTTGGAGACATTAAAGGAATAAGAATCGGCATTAAGTTGCATAAATCCGTAGGACAAGTTCCGAAGGTTGTAAGGTTCCCTTTAGTTCAACTAACTTTTTTATTCAAATTTTTGTTACCTTTCCTGAACTTCTCAATTTCCTCTCGCATTTCCTTGCCAGGATGTAAATTTAAAGTTAAGTGAAGTGAGTATTTAAACGGGTGAATCTCTGAGTTTAATCAGAGCGTTTTTTCGCTAGCCAGCGCACTTTTTGTTTCTAATCTTGCTGTTACGCTAGTACGCCCCTTGGCCACTTCGAATAATCGTCCCCGCCTGTTAGGGTTGTCGAGTCAACCTAAGTTAGCCGGAACTTAACGTGCTAATCCAGCACTATTCTATTTAGACTTGGATTGATTTGTATAATAACGTTAAGTTTTCACAGCAAGTTGTCAGTGTTATGTTAAAGCACGAAGTACGTGCCCTTTCTCTTCCTAGTTGAAAATTAATAAAGGGTTATTTTCACCCTTCTGTGCTGGTATTACTTCACGCTTGTGTGAGAGTTCGCCATGTTTATTTTATAGGATCTAGATTAGTTTATGTGGAACAGGAGAGATAGATCTTCGAAGGTTTAAATAAAACCTTCTTTAGCTGAAGATGGTGGTTTATTCTAGGTCCAGGTTTTACACCTGCAGCTGAAGTAGGAGATCAGATTGAAACCTTCGAAACTAATTATGCAAATTTATGCAATTACCGCTGATTTTTAAATCAGGTTTTATTTAGTTAAAATACTTCAAGTAGTAACCCAGGTTTTAACTATTTTTTAAAAATGGATTCCTTTACAGAAAACAATTCAGCATAGTAAGTCACGTTGAATAATTACACCAAATTACTATACTGTAAACAAAAGCAATTTTTATTCAGTAATTAAATTTTTTGTGATGGAAAAGGAAACGCAAATAGAAATATGTGTTCCTATTAACTTTTAACATAAAACATTATGTCAAGTTCTTATGTTTGGTTCAGAGGGGAAAAAAAGAACTTGTCATTTTTCCGCTATAAAAAAATTACTTTCTACACTTTCATCTTTTGTCACATTCAAATAAAACTCCAGCTTTAATTACATTTTACAGTTTTTATTCCATCTGAAGAGTTCTCAGCAACATTCGTTAGACTCTGAAGTTACCGCTTATTAAAAATGATAAAAAATTAACGTATTAAAAAATATATACTCTTATATCAGAAAATTTACTAATGCTGTGGGCTTTCTAGTTTATATGCTAGAGAGGAAGTACACAGTTTTGGCATAAAAGAAAATGCATATCCGCTGTGATGTATGTACACTCTGCACATACACACACACACAAAAGGGAGGGCGTTCTATATCCTCCGTTCTACTGAGCCGATTGCAAAAATGTAACTTGTTATTTTCATGCCTCCAAAGCACCGCTAAGGATGTATATTACATTTGATACATAGCATTGTTCTAAAATAGACATTTTGAAACAAAATCGCACTTTTTGTGAAGTTATTTTCAGATATTTTTTTCCTATTTTGATTCTAAGTCACAAATTATGCCTAAAAATTGTGTAACATTTGGTGAGAAAATTACCAAAAAATTGAAAAATTACTCTTTTTTTTTGTTTGCGCCAATAATAATTCACTTGGCGAAATTCTTAATTTATGGTAACCTACTTTCCTTTCCCTTTCATTGTGCACAAGCAGGAAAAAAATTGCATTTTTCTTTGTATTATATTTTTTAATCATATTTGTCATTTTTAGATCCGTAAACCACATTTGGTATTATTACTTCTTAAAACAAAGATGCCAAATTTCAAAACCCTCTAATTAGTAAATTCACGTATATCTTAAGAAATTTCGAATAAATAACACTAGCTTTTTTGGTATGCTGAGAAATGCATCTACTTTAAGATGATGGTAAAAATTTTATAGGTTATAACTCAAACATTTTTTTTCGAAAAATTTATAAAAATTACTAAAAAATGCAAATTTTAAAAATAAATCAAAACATTTGCGAATGTTACTTAGACTGAACTGAATTCCGAAGTCTGAAAGGAGGAATCAAGCAAGTTTAATATAAAAATAGATATTATTCAATATATGACACATTAAATTAACGCTAAAGAACTAAAATTTTGAGTAGTTTTTTAAAACCTGCGCTTGCGATTTTTACACAACTATAAACTTTGGCATAATTTGAGCCATAGAATCTAAATATCGACAAGAAACGGTATGTCATTTCAGAAAAAGTGCGACTTTGTGTCAAAATACCTATGTTTGACCAACGCTATGCACCAAAATAATAATAAAATAAATTCAATTGACATTCAGCATTATTTATCTACACCTTATACAAAAAAAAATACAGTTCTATATCTCCCGTTCTACCGGACCGATTGTCGAAATTTAACTTGCGTTTTCCATGCCTCGAAAGCGCGACTTAGGATATATATTAGACTTATATATGTAATTGGTCTAACATAGGTACTTAAGTAACATAGGTCTAACGTAGGACACAAAATATATCTACTAAGTGTCTTCTTTGAGACATGATTCGTCAATTGGCCTCATAGAGCGGGAGATATAGAACATTTCCTTTTTTTTCCATGTGCACATTGTACATATCCATTTTAATGTAGTTATTTACTTTCAATGTACCTACAAAAAGTAGCGAGAGTTTATGATAATAAAGTGCAATGCATTTGATGTAAAAATAGAAAATAATTTACCTCCATTTTTCATATTTTTCAGTTTATTAGCGTCAGACAATAAATATAAATATTCATTAAGTTCCCAGAATTTTTATTTCAGTTATGGGTTAGAATTTATATTTTTTCAATCAGCAATTGCATATAGTTTATGAAAAGGAATATATGTATAGGTATATACTTTTATTATGTCTGAAATCCGGAAGAGGAAGTTTATTTTTTTAAATCCCTGATTCAATTAAATTTAAAATCGTACTTCTTAATTCTAGTGATTCAAAAACTATATTTGACATTGTAACAAGTAATGAAAATGCAGATTTATTCCTGTGAACCGATAAAGCAACAATCCAATGCCTAAGTGTTTCAAAATGACCACATTTAACAAAAGCATCTCCTTCCATATTATAACAACATAAACTCACATATCGCATTTCAAACTATCGATTACTTTAAGTATGGGAGTAACACTGATTTGATAAGTTAATGCCCTCATTCGCCTGATTTGGTACTTTACCATTTTCATGGTCACTAAACATAAACTCCTTGGTCTTTGATTTAACAACCCACAAGTTACATTTAAAATTAACAAATCTTATGTTTTATATATGAATTTTTGAATAGCCTAATATTTTAAGAATTAGTTTATTAAAATAAAATGTCGTATTGAGGGTAAATGCATATTTTCAAAATCATGATACAATAAATTTTCCTTCAAAATTATATTGTGTTACTTTTTTTAACAGAAACCGAGCTACTAATCTATATAAACGAAGTTTCTAATGTCTTTTATTCAGAAGTCGTTATAGGATGATGTCTTTGTTATTTATTTGCCTTATAAAAGTAATATAAAAGTAAAGGAAAGAGAGGAAAAAAGAAAAAGGGGAATGGCAAAAAGAAATCATGATTTTTTTTTTTTTGGTCCAAAGTGGCTTTGACCCTGAAGGACTATTGCTTTCGTTTTGGGATTTTGCTTCGAAACACTCTGAATGTCCATTTCACTTTTCAAATTTTTGCCACCAAATATTATCGCCCTATAGTATATTTGAAGAAATTAAATAATGAAGAATCTACATAAATGTATGTATGTTTCTCGCATTGTGATAAAACAAGGGTACCTAGAGCCATCAAATTATGAATGACGTAATCCTACTGCGAATATGGGCATCTGAAAGCGCAAATTTGAAATTTGGTATTTGTTTTATTATCGATTTCATATTTCGTAAAACTTTAACGAATTTTTGGTTAAAAAACTCAAGGATTTCAAAGCGAGCAACTTCAACGTTGTACAGAAAATACACTTTTATTTCTATCGCGCGAGACTGTGTATCGGAAATTCTACAGGTATGTCCAGCTTAAAATTATTTTCCGATACTGCTCTTGAAATTAATTTTATGGTTTAAGTGCAAAGAACATGATATTTAATAAATAAAGGTAACACACAAAATGTTAAAAAAACGCCCTTTTGGACGCAATTTAAAATCTGAAACCTTTCAGAAGTTTTTAAGTTTTTGGGCGTTTTTAAAATATCGCTGAATTTAAAAGTTTTCGAAACAAAAAATTTGTTTTATTTACAATTTTTAAATATTGTATTATAAGCTTGTTTGCAAATTATCATTTAATGAAGAATAATTCTGAAAATTTATTTTCTTATAATTTAATTCTTAAATTCGCTTTCAGTTACTTGAAATTTGAATCAAAAGCTTTGGGGATAGTAACGGAAAGAAAGTGAAAACTAAATATAAATATAAAAACGAAGTCATTTTTGTTCAATTTTAAGATATTTCAAAACGATTTTTTTTTGTTAAAAATGACTTTCCCTTCTTTCTCTTTTTGTGTCCTTTAAATAATTTAAGTATTATAAATCAGTTACAAATTTATCAAGGGTTTCTAATATTTCTTAAATAAAACTATATAAATATTTACACTCACATTAAGCTATATGTGGAGTAAATTTAAGATTTTGACTTAAGAAAATCTAGAAACTCCATTCTGTAAAACTTGGATATTCGCAACTTTTTTTAGCAAAGATATTTTGACTGATATATTACTTGACTGCAACTTTAGGGATACTTACATAAATGTTCGAAACGTTACTTAGGTTTTCTACACAAAATCAAGAACTAAAACTGAACGAAAATAAAACGAAGTACATAGACAATTTTCACAACAGAAGACAGATATACAGCTAGTGTCTAATGAAAACAGTCAAAGGAATTTATTGCGATAAGCAAATGTTGGCTAACGTTTTCACATATGTGCATCAGAGATTATCCATTAACTACAGAGAAACTGACAGTTTCAATTGCGAAACTGTATTCTAAGGCACTCTTATGAATTAAACGGAATTGTTATATGGTATTGAGTAAGTAGGTTGTTATCTTTATAATGTGTTCTCCCATGAGTCTTGAAATTTTTTGTAGGTAATATTAGGAGACTTTGTGAAAAACAATTTAATCTTGTGCAGTAGCTATGAGATAAGAATAAACATTGGAAGGTTATTTTAGAAGTCAAGCAACAAAAATCAGCGTTATACAGAGGCTGTTCGTACATTTTTTAGACGATTTTGGTAAGAGGTAATAAGGAATCGTTTGCTGCAAAAGAATTATTTGCAGTTGTATTATGTTTCTAAAAGTCACAATTATCGTCTGTGGCTTGAAAGTTTTGTTTTTATTCAAAATGGCGAATTTTACAAAGCAGTGGTTCGAAGGCTACATTGACGCTCTTTCCGAAAAGAACTATGCATACTCCGTTATCCAAAAACGATGTGAGAGTCATGGTTTTGTGATAGCTAAAGCGTCGATAGGTAATATCATCAACAAGAAAGGAAGAAAAACATCAAATTGGAGCCTCCAGTGGGACAAAAATTCAACATAAGTATCCAAGGAAAAAACGGACATCTTCGACTATTGCAAAGGTACGTTGTTTAATGTTAAAGGAAAATCCCCCTAGTCAAAGGACAGTTGCAAAATCATGAAAATGCTCGGTGTCCACTATAAACAAAATGATAAACGTTGATTTAAATCTTAAGAAAGCGAAAAAACGCAATGTGCATCGTCTTCTTCCAAAGCATATCGCTCGACGCAGGACACGCTGCAGAATTCTACATGAGAAACACTTATCGAAAGAAAAATGGAAAACAATTGGCACAATAGATGAAGCATGAGTGTATTTAAATGATTGTAACAAAAAAAGAGCCATTTATTATCATAAAAGGGGAGAGACAATTTAAGTACATGGTTCAAAGAATCGAAAAGAAGTTTTTCTAAGGGATTCATGATTGTTGCTGGTTTTTCTAAAAATGGCAAGTTAAAAATAAAGAGAGTGCAAAAAAATGTCAAAATTAACTCCAAATACTATCAGGAACATATTCTATCGCCTATTTTTCTGAATGAAATACCATCGCTTTACCCACAGGTGGTACATCTGTGAGACTCCATCAGGACAAAGCTAGCAATCACACATCAAAATCCGCTGTAAATTTCCTAAAAGAAATGGAACAAAAACTGGTATCAAGTCCATACCCTTCACTGATATCCCTACTAAATCTCCCGATGTGTCACCTTATAAGGTATATCTCCCACATTCTTAGCGTGCCTTCGTGGTGTAATGGTCAGCACACTGAGCCGGTATTTCAGAGGTCCGTGGTTCGATCCCCGGCGAAGGCAATGCATATTTTTCATCTCTCTTGTTCCAAAAAAATACCTAATGTCTCTACAGTGGCGCCCGAACTAAAAGGGTTGTGGATGATGACTCTTCACACCCAGGATTTGGCGACTAGGTCCCCTAAAACCCTAGTCGCCCTTTAAAAAGGGGAGTATATAAGGTATATCTCCCACATTCTTAGCGTGCCTTCGTGGTGTAATGGTCAGCACACTGAGCCGGTATTTCAGAGGTCCGTAGTTCGATCCCCGGCGAAGGCAATGCATATTTTTCATCTCTCTTGTTCCAAAAAAATACCTAATGTCTCTACAACCTATGGATTTTTGTGCTTTCGGACTTTTAAAAACTTAATTATCCAAACGTTGTCCTAAAACTCTAACAGGACTCTGGAAAGCTGTTCGGGAGGAATGGGATAGAATATCTCTTCTGATAATTCAAAAGGCATTATTATCCTGGAAATTGCGGTGTCGAAAGATAGTTCAGAATAAGGGATATTAAATAGAACATTTAAAACGCAAGAATTTTATGTAATTTAGTTTTGTGAATACAATATACATCGTCTAAAAAATGTGCGAACAACCTCTGTATTTGCAAAATTGCCATAATTATTTCCAGACTTATGTTCCAAAAGTATTTTGCAAATTAGAAGGTTGTTTCTGACAACAGAAAATTCTAATTTGACTAAGTTATTCAGGAACTTATGTAAACTGCTTGAAGTTACATTTCGTTCAAAAATACGTTTTATTATTAAGATTATAAAGATCTATAAAATTCGTGGAGTATTACATTTTTATGAGTTAACTGACTTAATCTCTTTGCTACCTAAAAGATCAATAGCAGCTAAATATTCGGCAAAACGTTTTTACTTTGAATAATGCGCTAATTATACAGATAAGTACATGAAATGCTAATTAAATATGGACCAAACATTTTTGGACTCCGAAACCGAGAAGACGTTTTGTATTTCGTCTAATTTGCTGTATCACTGGCAACTAATCTCATTAACCTAAAGAGAATAATTAATTTAACATTACTCTCCATAGTGGTAAGATAGGTGTGTAATTGCTCTTATTCCGCGCAATGCGCTTCTTAAATAATTTATATAGTTAATCCTTGTTTGCAGAGAAAATTGATTTTTAAGTTACTTCAATTTTCTAGATTTATTGAAAGAGTCAGCATCATCATCTTCAAGTAAAACGCATTACTGAATCTGTTATTTTTGAGAAGCAGTTTTCATTTGATTAAATGGTAACTATTAACGTTCTCCTGAACAGGAACTGAATAAGGTAAGTTATTTTAAATTAAAAGCATTTATCAAATCACTAGAATATGGATGTTTACAGAACAGCGATTTCCTAAAATGCAACTGAAATTTCAAGCGAATGCAAGCAATTTTAAAATGCATAATCTAAAAACCTTACATGTGATCTTTTTCATTGCCTAATGGCTCAATAGTAACAAATCAATACTCTGATAGCAGTTTGTAAGGGCGAAAGACTGCTTGTAAGTTGAATTTATCTACACCTTATAAAAAAAAATGGTACAGTTCTACATCTCCCGTTCTACCAGATAGATTGTCGAAATTTAACTTGCGTTTTCCATGCCTCGAAAGCGCGACTTAGGATATACCGGGTGGCCATAATTAAACTGACAGTGCTCACAGTGTTCTGTAGGGCGATCTATTTGCGAGAATGACGCCACATTTTGTAGGAAGATTAAACTTCTGACTATGGGGTTACCTTATGTCCAAGGTCTATCAAGGAGTGGTCCAGGACCTGGTTATGTTGTAGGAAAACATATCACGGACTGTACGGGAGATTCCTGCAGACATGTTACTTTCTGCTGTTGTGCATACTGTGCACAGAATGCAATATTTGGTCCACGACAACGGCAGCCACATTGAACCTCATTTGAATACAAAATAAAAGGTAATTTCCGTATTGAATTGCATTTGTTAACACTATTTTCTATTACACAGCGCCAAATATTCCCCTAGCGGTGACTTTTGGAACTAATTCGTTCTTTCGAGGAACCCTTCGTCCCCCGTCTTGTTTAATCTTCCTACAAAATGTGGCGTCATTCTCGCAAATGGATCGCGCTACAGAACACTGTGAGCACTGTCAGTTTAATTATGGCCACCCGGTATATTAGACTTATATATACCATTGGTCTAATATGGGTACTTAGGTAACATAGGTCTAACATAGGACAAAGTCTGACCTTTTTTGAAATAACATACCAATTTTCTTTCCCATATTTCGATTCTACGATTCAAATTGTGGCTAAACATTAAATTTTGTAATTTTTGGTGGAAAATTTATGGAGAAATTTAGAAATTTACTTTGGTGCATTTTTTTCACTTTGCGCGATGAATAATTCACTTGGCGAACTTTTTCATTTAGAACAGCCTACTTTCCTTTCCTTTTTTTTTCAATGTACACGAGCGGAAAACGATCATCGTTTATATTTTCAAATAATTTTGACAAAGTGCGTAAACCACATTTGGCGTTATTATCGCTTATAACAAATATACGAAATTTGAAAGTTCTCCAATATGTAAATTGATGTATTTCTTACGAAATTTTGAATAAAAACTAATTATTTTCTTAGAATTTATTAGTAAAAATTTAATTGTGGCAGGTATTTTAAGCATACCTGCAATTTTTTGCACGTATGCTTAGAAATGCATCTACTTTAAGATGATAAAAAATTTTATGCGTTATAATTCAAAATGTTTTTCGAAAAATTTATAAAAATCATTGAAAAATACGAATTTTAAAAACAATTCACAAAAATGGGTGAATTTTATTTGGAATGAAACTAAATTTCGAGATGTGGAAGAACGAATCAAGTAATTTTAATAAAAAAGAGATATTAAGAAATATATACCAAATTCAATTAACATGGAAGAGCTAAAATTTTGAGAGCTAATTTTTTTAAAAACTTTAAAAAATTTTTTTTTTAAACTTTTAAAATTTTTACTAAGCTTGGAAGTTTGGTATAATTTGAGTCGTATAACCTAAATATGGAAAACATTTGGTATGTTTTTTCAGAAAACGTTAAATTTTATGTCAAAATACCTACATGCTACATATAAATCTAATATATATCCTTAGTCGCGCTTTCGAGACATGGAAAAAAGGCAAGTTAAATTTCGACAATCGGTCCAGTAGAACGGGAGATATAGAACTGTCCCTTTTTTTTGTGCAAGGTGTACATGACAAATTACAATTACTTCAGTATAACTAGAGTTTGCTAAATTACAAGATTCTCTTCGAATAAAGGAGTTAAATTTAAAAAAACAACCAATTTTTCCAGACATCAGCTTTAAAATGGGACGAAATCGCACGCGCTTATCCTTTTCTCGGAGACTGAAAAATAATTATAAATTATTTGAAAAAAAACTGACCTTAACTCTACATTTAACTGTTGTTTTTGTTTAATTTAGCCAAAAGTTAATGTATACTCAATGCACTTTTTTTTTAATTTCAAGAATGAAAGCAAGCATATTGTTCTAAATTCAAAAGTATTTTTCTTTTATCTTGAAAATGTAAATAGAAAGTTTAATTATATATAATCACTTATAAAAGTATAATTATATATAATCAAAGTTTAATAGAATTAAATTATAACAGAAAACAAAGATGCATTCTTTCACGTATAAAAAACCTGCGAATGTGATGAAAGTATTAATTTTATACTGTTAGTTGCAATTAACAGTACACTACTAGTCGGGCATTAGAATAAGGGATATTTATCGTTTAGGAAAATACAGAAGCTTTTGAAACATCCAAAAGTAATAAAATGTGTTCTTTTGATGCCGTGTACGGAGAAATGGAGGAAATTGCAGACAAACGAATTCAGGAACCTTTGAGAAAAGTGTCAGAAAAGATACGCGTACCATGCAGTGCGATGCCACTTTTCACGTGTCGTGCCATGCTTTGCAGGATATTCCCCATCATCTAATAAGGCAATTGATCCCACTCCTCTGAAGACGTCCCTGTTCATTAAAGGATATTTTCGATCAGCACGGCGTCTCCACAGAGCATCCCAAACATTTTCAATAGTGCTTACGTCTGCAGAAGTTGTTGGCCATACGAGTCGTTGAATATTCTCACTGTCTAGAAAATATGAAATAGCGAATGTTTGATGATATCGCGTGTCACGAAAAGAATTGTATCAGAGAAAGCTCCACGAAAAAAACGAATATAGTTTGGTTAGGTTCTTTGATTATAGCAAAGCACTGGAGGGCTGTCTGCCTAAAGGGAGTGATGCCTTCGTACAGGATGTTTCAGGAAAACTGGCTGGTAAACACGTTAAACATGGAGAAAACCATGAAAACGCAGATGCAGCCAGCTCGTTTGTAGAATTCGAACCTCCAACCGAAATACCACTTTACCGCTCGGCCACTGGTGGGCCAAAAAGCCAGTATGAAGCAGGAGAACTTCATCAATGCATCGTTGGATAGTCATAGTCCCAAATGCAACCACAGACTGGGCCTACGGCCATTGTTCATGACGTTAGCCTGTAGTATGATACTGCATCTCGAATATCAGTCCGTTTCATGGATATTTTCTGGATGATAAGCAATACCACTCTCATTCCCGATCAGTTGGCGTATACACAGACTGAACCTACGCTCTAATCACAGACTGAACCTACGCTCATCTGAATAAAGCACGACAACCCATTACTGTTCAGTTCAATTGTTATACGCGCGACACCAACGTAAACGAGCGTTACGATGCTGTCTGGACAAAGGGACACTACAACAGGTTTTACGGGCCTATAGCCCTCTTTCTCCCAAACGTCCGGCTACAGATCTTTCGGGGGATTCGGTATCCTATGGCATTTACAGTAAGAAACTTATTTGCCACCTGCTGAGCTGTGGTGCGCAAATTTCTTTTTGCCGATAGACCAATATACTTGTCTCTTGCAGGCTTCGAACATCCAACGCAATCTCCGTCGTGACTCTGGCTACTCGTTCCTGCTCTCAGGAAACGTTCTTTGACAAAAAGAAAAAGCTTGTTTTAAAAGCTTTCCTCATGCATGCAAGAACACTGCGAGCGATGTTGAATTCCCTGGCAACATTTGTTATTTTTTTAGCATTTGTTTGTTTTTATTTAGTAAATTGAGGAACACGTGTTAAGAAGAAACGTTCTTTGACAAAATATTTCTTCTTTGACGTTTCACGATAAATTAAACTTGAATTTTCTTACTTTTTTTGCTCAAAATAACTAATCCAGTAATTAATTTACTTGCGAAAAAATATTTTCTTTTACTTTAAAGTTTAAAGAAATTTAAAATGATATTCAGTTTATGAACTCTTGATAAACGTGACCTTAGAACTTTGACGCCGGCTTCGAGCTTTGGCGACAGATATTTCGCGCATGCGAAGCTGTTTCCCTCTGCTTTGGGACGGAGCCACTCCTGTTGCAGAGAAGTTTTTCTACTTCATAATTTATTTCTTTTATCAGGGCTATCACATGATAAACAGACAAGGAGATGAAAATCTGCGTACGCACACCTCATCCTAATGAATCCAGAACTTATTCTGATTTTTTACATTTTCCTCCTTTCATTTTGGTTGCCATGAGTGATAGTGTGGTTAATCTTCCATAATCGGGGTGAGCGCGAATCTTACCGAGAGTTTTTAATTTGGCGCTATTTTGATTTGGTTGTAGTTTCCGGTTGTATGTTTTCCTGTGGCAAACCTAGAGCTTTATTTCGTTGATTGTAAGGAGTGCGAGTTTAGTGTAGCCAGAAGATTTATTTTTTAAAAATTTAATTTTGAAATATTGTGTTCGTTTTTAAAAGTTACTGTTTAATATTTGTAGGAGATTAAGCTGTTTTTGGTATCAGAATGATGGATTTCAGAAGACTTGAAGTTTATAATTTATGAATGATTTTATTTTATTTAGTTAATGTTTTTCGGGTCAGTTATTTAATTATTTTTCACAATTTTGTTTCTTGCATGTGGTAATCGAAAGATGCGGAATGAACGAAAGTTGTTTAGTGTGTTGAATTCCACGACGATAGTAACTTGTACATTTTAGTGAGTTTATGATGCATCCATTGTTAGTGAATTTCAATATATTTATTTGGTTGACAATTTTGAAGTCCGAGGAAAGTGTTACACAATTCATTAAATTATTTTATCATGAATTACATGGATTAGGACTAAGTTTTTACTTCCAAAGCTGATGGACTTCGTTTTACTCATCTAGTATTTTATCATCTCATTTTACTATTCTGTTTACATTAAATAACGGAGTTTCACTGCTGCACAACTTAAGTTACTATTCTCTTTGACGTTTCAAAATTACAGCTTAGTGCTGTTTTTATCGCCAAATTTTTAAGGCCAAACTAGTTTGGCGCCAACTTACTCCGCTTATGGAAGATTAGCCGACAGTGTTGTCCGTTCTTAGCAACTATTCATTACTGTAGGTCTAATGATTCTACAAAATGCATGTTTGCAAGAACTTGAAAGCTTATTTTATTATATATGCTGTTGAATGAATCTGAATGTTTCCAGTGTTATGTCTCAGATTACCTCTACAGTCGTAAAGAAAAAATGTTTTATTTCTAAAGAACGTGAGATGTAATTTGAATCACGAACATCTGAATGAAACGCATGTCTATTAAGGGCACCTTAAAAATTATTCTATAATTTCATTCTATGACTTTCACTGCAGATATAAAGCATTATGTCACTTAGTACAAAAATACTGGTGTTACAATGCAAGTCTTTCAAATATCTAATTAAAAGCATCAAGTTTTTCATCGTAATAAATACGGCAAAAGCAAATAATTTGCGGACAACTTCTAAAGTATATGAAATACGAAATTTTTACATATTTTTAAGTACTGAAAAAAATTATTGCTTTAAACAAATTTCTAACAAAAAGCAACAGAATAAATGACTTCAACGTTTGAAGATGTGTAACAGACTTGAACATAACCTATTTATATGAAAATTATATATTTCATATTCATAAACGTCGATGTGGCGTATATTTTTCCAACAGTTGGTAGTAGACATCCAATTATATGTAATTGCAAAGGGCTTTAAAAAAGGAAAATTTCGCAATATTTCATTTTAAAATTTAAAAAGTAAAAAAAAAAAAATTGTAAAGATAACGAAATTTAGCTTTTTTACTCGGCCCTCCTGTTTCTATCATTATACGCTGACTGGTAAACGTTTTAATTCATTAAAACGTTTGAATCTCATCCAACAAAAAATAGCGGATATCATTATACATATCCTCGATTTTTAAATATGCATATCCGACAGTTTTCCGCTTAAATTAGAGGTCACGTTGAGGAGTAGTAAAAAATTCAAGAACGAAAATTGGTGAAAATGCGGTTTAGCGCACTGCTTGGCGATTTTTTGAAAATCGCCAATTCGGCGCGTTTCTGCGAAACGTCTTTGCAATTCATTGCAACCTTCCCGACACGCTCCGCGAAAACCTATTGTAAACAAAACATACAATTCTAAACCATAAATTAGTATGGAAACTATTGCCACAAAAATATAATAAAATAATATGCAAAACGAACATTACGATCATTAAAATATTCGTCAGTTACCTTTAAATTAATTATTTACATTTTATGTTGTAATACTTACACATTTTATGCGTTACATAACCTTCCCAACACGCTCCGCGAAAACGTAACCAAAATGGCATCCCAGAAAGAAGGAATTTTTTTTAAAAGGGCATTAAAATTACAAACGATACCATGTACACACCGTTCCGTTTTAACTTAAAAAAAAATCTGAGAATTGCACAATGTAGGCAATGCACACAAATAAACAAAATAAGCTAGAATAACTAAATAAATTACAAGAAAATGCCATGTGCACAGCGTTCCTTTTACACTTAAAAAAAACTTCAGCGAATTGCACAATATACGCAACGTACACAAATGAACAAAATAAGCTAAATTAACGAAAATAAATTACAAGAAAATGCCATGTGCACAGCGTTCCGTTTTAACTTAAAAAAAACATCAGCGAATTGCACAATGTAGGCAATGTGCACAAATCAACAAAATAAAATAAATTGCAAACGATACCAGCGTTCTGTTCTTCAGCTGATACAAATTATTTCAATAAAAGGCAACAAAATATAAAAATTAAGCAACTTGCACTTCCAATAAAGTAATAAATGTACATGTACATTCACTCACCTCTCTCAGCATCACAGCTAAATCCATAGCGGCTTGGTATTTCGCGAAATATACGGAACGAAAATAGCCAACACTCAACACACAAAATACAACGACAACTGAAATAACTACTTAAATTAACACGTCAGAATTTCGAATAAACCGCTACGTCATCTCACATTACCAATAAAACCGTTCTCTATAAAATAGGAAACACGCATGCGCGAAAACTACATGTTTCCGTAGCTTCAAAATACCCAGTCAGCCATCTTCGCGGATATACGGAGTTACCCATGTTGGCGCGTTTATTGCTCATTCAAAAACAATCGCCGCCAAGCAGTCGGCTAAACCGCATTTGGGCCCGAAAATTTTGCACTTGTACGTAATTAAACTTGAAATATCATTTTAGTAAAAACGTTTCTGATGTCAACAGTTGTCAACAGTAAGCTTTAGTATCGGTACGCAACCTATTCGTAATATTCTTTGCATAAGCTGAAATTTAAAACATTTTTAGCTCAAATAAATTTTTGTACACTATTAAATTACATATACAGATATGAATTTGGAGAATATTAAAAGCACATTTTAAACATCTGAAAGCTTATAAGTTACTTGCATGAATAGTTTTGAGCTTACCTTATATAACAAAATTATAAATTAAAAAAATATTGCGTACTAGTAATTCAGCAAAGAATATCACTGAATGATATTAAATACAAAGGAACCTAGATTTATTATAAGTTATTTTTTGGAACCTGGTATTACTCAGAGTTACTTTTTGGAATGTGGAATGACCGGCAAGGCATATATATAATCATCATTATCCATGGCGCGACCGGCCAGAGTGGGCCAAGGCCTTCCGGACTAGACGTTTGCAACCACCTCTAGTAGCAATCAAAGTCCTCCAGTTCTTAGTTTTAAGGACTAAACAATCCTCCTCTACAGCATATATCCATTGAAGTTTAAGTATTCTTCTCGTGTTACCTGGTCTAACCGAACACATTCCTTTTAGTATGATACTGTTGTTCATACAGAAAACACTCCCAGCCCAATTGAGGCGGATTTCTTAATGAAATGAACAACATCTTGCTTTTGGAGCCTCCGGTATAAGTCGATGTTGCGTCTTCTACGCCAGATACCATTTTCCGAAATTCCTTCTAAAACGCTTCCCAAGACTTTGCGTTCAAAAGCATCCAAGATCCATTCAAACTTCACAATCGTATAGATTAGGCCTAGAATACTTATTATGATGTCTGTAAGTAAGTATATATACGTGCATTTTGAATTATATCCTAGACATTAAGGCACTGTATTAAAATTACATTAATCTAGGTATAAAGCGCCAGGGAAATTCTGACATTAAAATCAAGAAATAATCCTTTCCCAAGGTAGTTTTCGAAAAATTTGTGATTTCTTAGGGAAATCTAGGGCCAGTCAGAGGTTTAAGTTATTTTTTTAATTCTCATTAAGTACCTCGGTGAATTCTCATTGTGTGTGAGCCAAAATATGTTTGTACAAAATTTCAAGGTAGCACCAGGAACCGGGTGTCTGAGCAGGGTTGCCTCGGCAATTGCCTTTATGGCATTGGCGAATGTTTTTTCAACCTCGTCGTCTCATTCGAGAAAGCATTCTTTTATTTTGCTTGGCTGTGAAGGTTTCTTGTTATTAATGCGGCCTTCTAATAACCTATTCAAGGGAGCTATAACATGGGAAGCTCTTGGGACAAAACATGTGTAAAAGTTAAAAATGCCAAGAAATTCCCTTAATTGAGTTAAAGAGTTTGGTTTAGGAAAATTTTAAATGGCTTCAACTCTGTCGGATAAAAATCTTAAACTCTACTCAGATACAAGAAAACCTAAAAACTCCAAAGATGTTACACCAAAATTATATTTATTTACACTAATTCTTAATCCATAATTACTTAATCTTTCAAGTGTGTCAAATGCTCACTTTCGTCCTCTAATGTAATCAATATATCGTCAACAAAAGCAAATACTCCAGGCTGCTCACGAGTTACTTCATGAATAAAGCGTTGAAAGGTTGAAACTGCGTTGCATAACCCAAACTGCTTTCTTGTGCTCTTCAAAAGTCCGAAAGGGCTGGCAATAGCCGTTTTATAGATACCAGACGAATTAATTGGACTGAAAGGAGTGCGTTCTGCTAGACCAGGTAACACGAGAAGAGGAAGATCTAAACTTCAATGGATAGATGCTGTAGAGGAGGATTGTTTAATCCTTAAAACTAAGAATTGGAGGACTTTGATTGCTAGTAGAAGAGGTTGGAAAGGTCTAGTCCGGAAGGCCTTGGCCATCCATGGCGCGACCGATCTGGTCGGTCGCGCCATGGATGATAGACTTTTACCAAGTCTATTCCAGAAAATACCCTTGCTCCATGCAACTCCGCTGCAAATTCACACATGTTGGGAATAGAATACTTATCCTTGAATGTATAAGCGTTTAACCTTCGAAAATTTCTCACAGGTCTCCATTCGTTTGTGCCTTTCTTTGACACCATGTGAACAGGAGAGGAGTACTTACTTTTGGAGAGTCACATCTGGCCTAAATTGATCATTTTTTGAATTTCATTCTCAGCAATGTGTGATCTATCTGGAGTTACATGAATTAGGAGGATAAATAGTTTCAATGAAATGCATAGTATTGTACTTAACAGTCTCATGAAGGCTAGGAAGCTTTGACAGTGAAGGATAGTTAGCTAGTAGTTTATCATATACACTATTTGCAATAATTGCTTTTATAGAATACAAATGGGTGTTAATTACACTATAATTAATTTTTAAATGAGTTTTGAAATCAACAATCTTTTTGTTCCTTAAATCAGGTAATGAATCAAAATAGTGCAAAAAATCAGATACAGTAATATTCGTTGACACTTTACACACATAAAAAGCAAAATTAAAATTGTGACGAAAACCGAAGTCAAGACTTTTTGTTCGTAACCCGGAAATGAAGACCGCTGGCAGTAAACGTCTTATTAGGAGTCTGACGCGCTTCACCTTTGGGTGCTTAGAGGAGACTCACCTCTGAGCCAGTGTCGCACAAAAATATTTTATTTCACTGTGTATAATAAAAAGGCGAGAAGACTGTGAGGATAAGCTCAAGTCACCATTACATTTTCCCTGGTTCGTTTCCTTGCAACGTACATGGAGGAAAACGCCTTTTGGCTTTCTCATTAAATTTGCGATGATACCAGGAATAGAAACATTACGAAGCAGCTTTAGCTGAAAGGCTTCTCTTCCTGTTGAAGAGGTTTTTGAAAACACTGCGTGATCGTCGTAGAGACAGTACCTCACCATGCAATTTGCAGACCTCATCCAGGAGGGAATCCGGGAATCCAATTTAGAATTATTAAATACATTGACAGATACAAGTGAAAAACTGCGCTTACCTTCCAATATTCGATTGGCAATGCTGGCAGCTTTCGAAGAATCGAGCGGCTCAACCGACGAGAGGATAGATTGAATATTCGACGGCATTTAGTGAATAAACTTTTCTAGTTACAATGAATCGGATATATCGTGTTTTTCAGCACGTCTTTTCATAACACGAAGCAATTCAGATGGTTTGCTGTCTCCAAGCTGCTGCCGGCTAGTGATTTCCTGGTTTCCTTGGTGCTGCTTTCCCCACAGCGATCAGTAATGGCAGCTTTCAGGTCTTCGTATCAAGAATCTGTGCGAAGTATATCTCTAAACAAAGAAGCAATCTCGAGGCGGCAAATGAGCCACGCAATAGTTAACAGCTTTGGGTGCGGCTAAAGCAAAAACTGATTCGCCCATAGCAAATCATAATGCTGGGCTGTAGACTGGTATCTTTACGGCTTCTGGTTCTTCCACGGTTGCAGAGAAGAAAACGAAAATCTTGTTACAACCAAGGCCCGAACGAATAACCAATATGAAGCTTCATTCTTGTAGACTGGTCGCCATTACAGGTGTGAAGGATATGACTCGGTAAATGTTCTTAGAAGACATAACTTCACATTGCTAAAACACAACTTTATTCACATAAGTAACGCAACCGCTCATTAAAACAGTCAAACTGCTACATAAATACTCGAACCTTTCCTGGAGTCGACATATGTGAGTGTGTTCGCTGATCGCGCTGGCGGCTATTAGGAAAACAACATGACGTCATCTGGCGGCGCGCGCGGCCAAAGATAAAACTGCCACAACCTCAAGAAAAGCCTTTTCAGGAGGACATCAAAGTCTTTGCTTCTACAAATGAGATTACACTACAACACTTCTTGTCCTCTATCCTCTTCAGCATTACCCAGACGCAAGGGGAAATTAAAATTTTCCAACACAAGCAAATATGAAACCATTAATTTATTAAACTTATCTTATTTTAAGTTTATAATATATGTCCGTTTAAATCAAGTCAGTCAGTTATCTGCAATCTGTAATTCTGAGAAATAATATATCCATAAGCCTTTCTTTTCCCCCTTCTCTATTTATCTATTTCTTTTAAAGGAAGAAACTGAATACTATTTGGGAAACCATTCTATTTGTACGCATGGTTTCATTTATTTGCCAATGCATAATTTATTGTTTTTTGAAACATATAATACGTACATCAATTTTTAAGTTTCACATAGACAATAAAATTTATATTTCGGATTAAACATTTAAATATTAAACATTTTTTGGATCCGTGAACCACATTAAATTGAAAAACACTAAAAGGAAAAAAAACTTAAATAAATATTTTCCACTTTTTCTTTTTGAGCAGAATTGCGTTTGCTCTTATAATACACATGGCATATGTAGCAGCTGGGGTCAAGACATACTTTTAATTATGTTGCTGAAGCACTCGCCTCCGAACACAAAGAGACCAACCTGAGGTTGAATGGGTATGACCGCTAATACTAGTTATTTGAACCGGTTTAATACTCGGCCAACAGCTGGCCGCATGGATGTTTTCATAGTTTTCCTCATGTTTCTGGTAAATGCAATTCAGATTCCTTTTAAAAACTTCTTAACGAAGGCATCTTAGGCATATAGCCTTTGTGTAGTCTGCCTTAAGCAATTAACCTAACCTTGATCTAGATTGAAGTGAAAACCTGTTAGTTTCGCCACTTGCCGATAGATAACGCTACCACCATAATCCATTACGAAACAACAGCTGATTGCTATAATCCATTATAAAAATAGTAATTGTAATTTACTGAAATGGTCGCGTAGAAACGCAATTTTCTTGTTTCTTAAGTCTTTGATTTAAGTTGGAAAAGGCCAATAATAAGTGAATTTTTCTATTTCTTTTTTAATAAAAAATAAAAAATTATTTCTTAACAAAAAGGAAAGACAAATATTATGGAAGAAAATGTCACTTGCTTTAGCAAAATTGGGAGCTTCATGTATAGGAGTAACAAAGTTTCCGCCGTAATTCGTTCCAGAATATACCACCGATGCTTCAAAACCGTGGATAACACATAATTCTAAGTGAAATAATATGTATATGTTACATGTATGATTCGGGTAGTTAAATCCATAAATGTGGCCCGGTAAGACAATATCAATCTTAACAAATAATTATAAAATATAAATAAACAATGTCACTTCATATACTACAGAGTAAATCTGAACAAGTGGACGAAACTTTAGTGAGTGACAGAAGGCAGCTATACGAGCAATATTCGTTATAGAAAGTATGGTCGGAACGCAAACGGTGAGCCACTAGGTGGTATTGTAAATGGTATAAAAAGGTCGGTCCTTGCACCTAATGGCATATATTATGTATATACATCATTTATATTTATTTCTGAGATTTCGGCTCTTGGTCATGCACCGCCCTCTTTTTTAGCGTCGTCTCTTCCACCCTCGATCGACCTCTTAAGTGGTTCGCTTCTCGGCCAAGGGGATCTCTGAAAAATTCAATGTTTCTCAGACAAATTCAATGAGTACATTCATGCTTCAATAATTTCGACTCATGCTCTCAGTACAAGTCATGATATCCATACCGCAATAATTTACTTCAATACCCAGATCAAATCAGCTGTTAAGAACTCCAAATTACCAAATCACCCAATGACTTCACGCTTCCTCTTCACAGTAGAAGAAAAATCACTGAGAAAAACCGCCTTCGCAAGAACGCAAGATCCAAGGAATGAAGGAAATTTCAATCAAGCAAACGGAAACTTACACATTTTAATGAAAGAATATAAAGAAAAAAATGGGAGCCGTTTCGTGCAAAGCCTATCTCATATAGATTATTCCGTCTGATGTATAACCAAAGCTTTAAGTGATAAGAAAGATGAAAATAATATAGGCCCAATTAAATAAAACAATCAGATTTACAATAACCCGGCAGAAACCCCAAATATTTTTGCAAAACATTTTGGAATCCAATTTTCCATCAATAATTATCGAAACACCAATAACGAGAACATCAGATGTCACGCCAATAGCCCCACCTCTCCTAAATAAATACAAAGTTATATTAAGAAATTAAACGCTGAAAAAGCAATAGCATATAACGAAATATAAAATAAAGCTCTCTAAAATTTACCTAAAAAGGTAAAGTGCAGCTTACCAACATTTCTAATGCTTGTTTACGCCTAAATACATACCCTAAACTTTGGAAACATGTAATAAAATCTGTAATCAAGAAATGTGGCAATGCCGGATCTTCTGCTAACAACTACAGGCCTATAAGTTTACTTTCATCTGTCGCCAAACTATTTGAAATCCTAGCAAATGGAATCCACAATTTTTTACAATCAAATAATAGCCTCAGAAATCATCAGTTTGGGTTTCGGCACGGTTACTCAACTACAAAACAAATCACTAGGATTATTGAACTCATTGGGAATGAGTTTCAACAAAAAGGATACAGTAGCAGGGCCTTTTCTAGATGTCAAAAGAGCGTTTGACAAAGTGTGTCATGAAGGCCTACTTGTCAAACTTATCAAATTAAATTTTCTACCAGGACACATCTTAATTATTGCAGACCACTTTCATGAGCGCACATTTCAAGTTAAAGTCAAAATCATCTTACTTTTACTGGTAAAATAAGGGCTGGAGTCCCACATGGATCATTAATTTCACCTGCTCTTTTCAATATATACATTAACGATATCCTGGAAGTTCCTAGTGAAACTATCCCTCAATCAACCCTCATACGGCTATCAACAAACTTCAAAATGCAATAGACAAAACAGCTCCATGGTTCCAGGAATGGAAGATTAAACTCAACGCATCTAAATCTATACTGGTAGTTTTTAAGAAGCAGATACTCAGAGGAAATTTCGAAAATATCAAATTAATAATAATACGATCAATAAAGAGCCTTATTTTACTTTTATTTACTTATTTATCATATTTAGAACCTGGTAATGCAGGAAGGACATTTAGAAATCTTCTTAGACAAATGCTTCAACTTTAAGCACCACATTGCCTCAATAAGAGACAGAGCTTAGAAAGCTTTTATGGCATTATATTCACTTTTAGGCAGAAATTAAAATTAAATTTACCTGCAAAAGGATTTCTTTATCTCGGCCATTAGGCCTATTATGTTATATGCAGCACCTACCTGGGCAGCAGCAGCCAGAGCGAATCGTCTAAAATTACAACAGTTACAAAATAAACATCTAAGGTCGCTAACAAAGTCACGTTAGTTTGTTCCAAATACAGTCATCCACCATGGATTAAATATAAAAGCCAATCAACAGTGTATTCTAAAATTATCAGAACAAATTAATAATAAGTGGGATGTCCATTCAAATGAAATAATCAAAGACATAGGAAATTACGATGCAGCCATCAGCCAACCTTTACACGAGACCAAGAACTATTTTCTGAAATCTTAACTACTAAAATTGTACATAGTTTTTATCATCTTTTTACTAATTATTTCATTTACTATTATTTTACGCTCCTGGTAAAGCAGGATTCCTGGACCTTACTCGTTGTTTAAGCAGGTCATAGACTTGAATGCTTAGTTGTTTTTTCTAAGACATACAAAATATAGTGATTGAACAACAACGACGAATGGGGTTGCTGCTTCTGTGCTTACGTGACAACAACTTCAATCTCAACTATATATACTTACATTTTATCTTTACTTATTATTTTGCATTATTTACTTATTTTATTTTTATTTACTTATTTATCATATTTAGAACATGATAATGACGGAAGGACATTTTACTTGCCTGACCCATGCAGGTCATAGACCTCAGAAATTTTCTTAAGATAGGCTCTTTGCAAAATAAGCTACAGTTCGCTAGTCGAACTTTGAAGTAATTTTATATTGCATTTTTACTATATTTTTCACTTTCTAATGTTTCCAGTGAGCTTATGCCTTCAAGTAATGCCATTACAAGCTATATACTTACCTTATCTCTCTTCAAGTTTACCAAACTAATTGCGCTGTTCACAAGAACAGTCTTCCAGCACTTCGGTGAATAAGTGCCTCCACGTAGTGGAGTTTTTTAAGAAGCAAAAAATTACTACCATAAGGGAAAATCGTAAATTATGGTGGTAAAGGTTTACGGGTCGAAGGCTACAGATTCCGCAATAGATTCAAGATTCCTAACGGCATTTTCTACAGTGGATTGCCGAGAGGATGGCTGGTTATGCAAACCACGAAATTTCCAGGGTGATGGATCTCTGGTGGTTGTTCCATAGCTTGGCCACCGAGATCACGGGAACTCTCGTGTTTGGACTTTTTCCTGTGGGATCATAAGAAAAGTCTTATATACGAGTGCCCCGTCGAAACCGATATGGATCTAGTAGCCAGGATCGACGTTGCTTCCGACGATATTCGGGAAATTCCTAGTGTCTTCGCCAACATGCCTCAATCTTTATTGCTTTTCAGTTACATTCCTGTTAATAGAATATTTCCTGAAGTATCTCCTCTTATTCTTAATTCTTTAAATATGACAGTGGAAAACAGTTCTTTAACTTCTTACCGCTTCTGTGAAGAATATTGCTCGTGTAGCTGCCTTCTGTCACCCCCTAAAGTTTTTCCTACTCCTACTTGTTCAGATTCACCCTGTATTTTGTTAATACAATATTGCAAAATTTTCTGTCCAAAATTCTCTGTCTCACAAATGTATAAGACACCATTGCTTCGCTTAAATTTAAATTTCGCAGTATTAGCATCGCTACTCGTATGCTTTCTTGCCATTGTGCATAAATTTTCAAATTTGTAGTATGAGATTTGTGACAGAATATCACTAATGAGAAAAAGGGAGATAGTTGAAAGCAAAGCTGAGAAAAATATAAGTGGAGAATCCG
>KK114666.1:106332-118440 GCA_000611955.2 Stegodyphus mimosarum
AAAAAAAAAAAAAAAAATGCACAATTCACCAGCACTTAACATAAGAATAAATATACTGAGCTCATCATAATTTAAATAAATAAATATGAATAACTATTGAAGTAAATGGTAAGTAAATGAGTTAAATGCTATAAAACTTAAATTCTGGCATACTTCCATTTCAGTTTGACGTTGATTTTGTTGAAGAAACGCACATTTAGAATGTGACTGACATGAATCTGTTTTAGTAAAAAAAGATAAATACTTCGGCAGCGTAATTTTGCTCCTAAAGAAAGGGGGAACTCATATCAATCCCTTAGAGTTTTGAAACAAAGTTAATGGCTGTCTAATAATAAAATTTAATAGAAGTTCAAATTAACGTGTCACACTTTCATATATTTATCTAAGTCCAGTTGAGGGTAGAAAAGAATTCAAGATATTTAAGGTAATTTCTCCTTTCTTCCAACATGCCTTCTTGGTGTAACGGTTAGCATACTTGTCGCGTATTCGAAAGCTCCAGGCTCTAGTCCCGGCGAGGACATTACGGATTTCTTCTTGTGTCCTGCTTCAAAATAAAGTAATAACACTACAGTGGCGTCCGAACTAAAAAAGTGGTGGATAATGTTTCTTTGGCACCAGGATTTAGAGATTGGGTCCTCTAATCCCCAGTCGCCCTTTTAAAGTAGGTATTTTCTCCCTTCTTCCAGCATGCCTTTGTGGTGCAACGGTTAGTACACTCGTCGCGCAGTCGAGATGCCCAGTTTCGAGTCCCGGGGAGGGCACTGAACATTTTTCGCAATTCCTGCATAAAAAAATCCTACTGACCCTGCAAATGCTAAAATCCTTCTATCTTGAGAGTATCTTGAGTAGTGTAGTATTACTGACTTGAGTTCAGAGATTAGCTCAAGATCGATCGACCGAGTCGGGAACTGTACTTTAAAGCTTTGCCGTGAAGCTGTTTTCACCGTTATAACCTGATAGCCTGAAGGCTGTGTTGTTCCTTATTTCAGCGTATATATCATAATTTTTAGACGGCTGCAAACGTGTCTTTGGAACTCTCCTGAGTGATATTGGCTAATAAATTATGTTTTGATTCTTCAGCAAGTGTTGTCATCAGTCACTCTAAATCCAAAAACCCGTAGAACACAACAACAAGGAGAGGCATAACATTTGTTTCGTAAAGATTTTTCAAGTTAAAGTGCGTATGAATTCCTAAATTCAGGTAAGTTTAAGATTTCTTTCTTTACCTTGCAAACTCACGACAGAGATTTCTCTTTTCACAGACAACAACTTTAGTATGAAAGAACAAAGACTGATACACTAATTGCATTTCATCACATTAAAGTGAAAAAAACGATGCGGTTAATGTAGTCCATTTTTAACCACCATTTTAATAATATATATTATATATTAGTTTTAATTTTAAAAGTAAACTATTTGACATGACAGCTTCTCTATAAGAAAAGCAGTTAATTATTTCAACATGATAATTTGTTACATACATCACAATGATGCTGCATGTATAATGGTGTTCGATAAATTAAATTTATCAAAATTGTTCTTAAACACACAGTGCGCTATGAAACTTTTTGGCGCAAAGTTCTAATGTGATGCCAGTACCAAAAGTCTAGGCTACACTTATTTTGTATTTAGATAGGTAATTTTGGTAGAACTGTAATTAAAATTGTTGTACTTTTAGTTTTCTGTGTTGTACATTTGTAATTTTGTGTAACCGAGAAACAAATTTTAAGAGAAAGTTATGCCAAAAAAAAGTAAGAATACAGGGGCATGTACATTTAACATTGAGTAAATGGATTTCTCGGTGATTTGTATTGGAATTGAATAAATGTAACTGACCACTATGTTAACTGTAACCGTAATTTCGCCCTCGTATTGCTTTCCAGTAGTTTCGAGAAGCAGAAAGTATTAGAAATATCTCCAGACTGGTTGAAAACTATTTAAGGGCGAAGAGAGAGCATCTGCTCTCCGTTGCTTAGTTATTGTGGTTGCGAGTTTTTTAGTTCTGTGTGAATCGAAATATCCGGAACAGCTTTCTCTTTAGATGCGCTTTGCATTGCGTTATGGCCTTTCGGCAAAGATCAAAGTGTAGTAGTTTGAAGTGTAATTATTGATTATACTGTGTGATACTGTGAACATTTATACGAATATTTATGAGGAAAATTCCCGGGTTTTGAAATATTTCTTTTGATAAAAATAAATTTTATTAACCTTGCAGGATTTATATTTATTTTAAATAACGAGTTAAATTTCATTTTTAAAGAGTCTTTCCTATAAGCCTTCATTCCCCTAATTGTCAGTGTCAGAATATTTAAATTTGGTAGCGCGTGCAGAAGAAAGCAAATTCTACCAGTGGGAGAAAAAGTTTAGATATCGAGTTCTAGAAGGGAAAGTTAGAGAGAGTGTGGGAAAACTCTGTGCGTGTCGTAGCGCGAGCTTCGGCTTAGCAGTTATTGCTGGTTAAACGTGGCGTAACGGCTATTATTTTCCTGCCACTAAACTCATCAACGCGCTGTTAGGATACAGGATTGTCTGAGTCCTGTAATTTAATTCTACTACTTGTTAATATCTTCAAATTTTAAATTTAGTTCTACTAAGTTTAGTACTACTTCCGAAGAATAATAATTATGAATCTTTTCAGTTTCTAAAAGTAGTTTCAAAAATTAAAGCTCGATACATTTTGTCGCAGTGAACTGTTATTACCAAAATATCGACCTATTTATTATTAATGATTTTTACTCTATATTACTTTTCAATAACTGTAATTTTTGATAATTTATCTTATTATTTTATTTTGCTGATTATTTACCTTTATTTAATTCTTCTCTCTGCTTAAGGGCTTGGCATTTCTCTTCTAAAATGCATTACTTGTCTGTGGTTAATTCTGTCTTTTTTTAACACTGAATACTCATCATAGTTGTTAGACGTCGAAATTAAAACTACGGCACCTGAACGAAAAACAGAAAAGTAACTTAAAAAAATGTTTTTAGAGCTAAACACGTGAAACAAGAAAATTATTTAAAAGCAGAATGTTAAAGCAGTTCACATATTTGAAAGCAAAATGATTTCGGATTCCGCCTGTTTGTAATGATGTAGTTATTTAATTGACAATTAGAGAGAAAATTTTTATCTTATCATCTTATTGCTTTAGTTTTAAAATAATGATGTTGAAACTGGTAATACGTGAGTTAAATTAAAAGATTGAATAATGATTATTGGAAGAGTTAAAACAACAAAAATTAGCGCAATATTTAAGAATGTGCAGGACTAGTTTCGAAGGTTTAATTATAGAGTCTGCTTCTTCAGCTGCAGAAATGCAAATGACGAAGAGAAGACAGTGGTGGAATTAGATAGAGCGAGAAGAAAGAGAGAGAGAAAGTCAAGCTACTGGCGCCCTCTGTTGATGAAAAATGAAAACAAATAAGAAATAATTTCCTTAAAAGCTGTCAGTGAAGATGGATCGGAACTGGGATTGTTAATAAGAATCGAAAGACTTTATGCATGTGAAAAAGATGCGCTAACAAAAGATTATTTTTTGCGCAGAAAAATTAAAAATTTGGTTTAACAGAGAATTTATGTGTTTCTTTTTTCCTAACATATGTCTCAAGTTCCTCAGCGCGAAGTTTTAAGTCCCTCAGTTCGATCTATGTAAATGAAACCACACTAACAAGGAATCTTGTATACATCCCAGGAGTTTATATCCGGAATTATACCCTTAGGTATGAAACTACTAACAGCAAACGACTGAAAGGTATAATTTCCGTAAAATATGCACAATTTTATACCAAATCAGTGGAAACAAAGGAATGAAACTGAATTCGTACAATCTAAAATAAGGAAGTGCTTTATGGTGTGTTGGGATGAAAACGTTTTAGCCGCTTGCTCAGTAATTTTAGGTAAAATGCGTTTTCAATATCAACTGCTTTTAAGTAATTTATTTCTTGATCAACTGCCAATTTGGAGGACCATACGAGAAATGCACGGAAAACTGAGGAATAAAATGAAGCTAACTTATGTATAGTCTGTAGAGACATTAGGTATTTTTTGAAAGCAGGGGAGATGACAAATGAGCAATGTCCTCGTCGGAACTCGAGCCACGACCTCTCGGACCTCTCGAATACGCACCGAGTGGGCTGACCATTAGACCACGAAGGCATGCTAAGAAGGCGGGAGAAATACCTTATATACTCCCCCTTTTAAAGGGCGACTTGGGGATTATTGGACCCTAGCCGCCAAATCCTGGTGGTGGAGAATCATCATCCACCTTTTTTGTAGTTTGGGCGCCACTGTGGAGTCATTAGTTTTTTTTTTTTTTTTTGAAGCAAAAGATGTGAGAAATGAGCAATGCCCTCGCCGGGACTCGAACCACGGACCTCTCGAATACACTCCGAGTGACAACGAAGGCATGCTAAGAAGGCAGGAGAAATATCTTGTAAGTCGAATGCTGTGATTTATAGTGTGGTGGGAGATAAAGAGATGACAATTTACGGCAAACAGTACTACTGGAATTATATATGATGCGTGTAACCTTGATGTCGAAGAATGGAAGAGAACTGGATGTCTCAAGTTCAAGAGTTAAATAAGTAGCAGGATCGTTGGAATTCATTATTGAACGAACTTTGTTTACATCATCTTTATTACCGTAAAACAAGGTATAGGTAACCTTAACGTAGAGGAATGACACGAGAAAATTCAAATTCAAAATAATTTTGATTCATAATAATGCATATAGATATCAGCAAGGATAGGACTAAAAGATCTTTCCGTAGCTAATCTATCAATCTGATTGTAGTACTTATTTTGGAAAAACAAAATTTGCTTGTTTCAGATTGAGTAAGGGAAATTAACTGCAATTTCTATGCTAGAGAACTGGTATTTTCGAACTCTAGTTTGTATACATTTCTGAAACTTTGACTAGTTATAATGGTTGATGAGTAATGATTTCACATCAAACGAAATCATGAAATTTATTGAGTAATTGTTTTTCCCTTTCTCATAAACTCCAGAGTTGCCAACTCTCCCGATTTAGGCGGGAGACTCCCGATTTTCGACCTTTCTCCCGCCAACCCGATTTACAATATATTTTTCCCGATTTTCTCTTATTCTTAAAATTTCTCACGATTTTTATGTAGCTTGGCTTAATACTTCGTTATTTGCATCCCCGAAAAAGTGATTTGAGGTGCCTGAAAGCACTTTGTTTTTCTCTCGACTGCATAGAAAAGTCAAAGTAATTTCACCAGTGAGAAATTACGGCGCGCTTCCGCTTTCTGAATGCACGTGTCCGAAAACGTCATATTCCATTTCTCCAAAGAGCATCGAGTGTCATCTGCCACATATTAGCCAATGAGCAGAAAGCAGTATCAAGGTTGTTATTTCATTCCTCTTGTCGCTAACCTGCGTGAACGTACGTGCTTTCGAGAAATAGTTTAAGAAATTACAGTATTTCGTATTAGTTATGTCTGCGAAAAAGATAAAATACTCAGGTGCTTTTCGAAAATCGTTCACAGATGGCTTTCCTTCTAATATTTCCTCAAGGAAATGTAATGAATTTGCGACGTGTATCGCTGGTCATTACGATTTTTCGATTTCGCACGGTGGAAGGGCCAGTGTTCTCCAACATATTCGTACACAAAAACAAAGACACCATGAGTGGTATTGATGAAAACGAAAAGTTAATTTTTTCTACGGAAACAAAAGGCCAAAAAGTTATTAATGCAGAATGTACTGTTTGCACTTAATAATTAGTATTTGAACTTTCAGATATTAATTAGTGACGATTAAGTTAATTCATTATAAAAAATTATATTTTTATCATTTAAAAGTCTTTTGGTCGTTGAAAATAAATCTCCCCATTTCTAAAAAATTTCTCCCGGTTTTTGAGCGTCGGAGGTTGGCAATTGTGAAACTCTGTAGAGACAAAAGGTTATTTTGGAAGCAGGGGACGTGAAAATGAGCAATACCCTCCCCAGGATTCGAACCACAGACTTTTAGAATACGGGCAAACGTGCTGACCACTGCATCACGAAGGCATGCAAAGAAGTCGGGAGAAATACCTTATATACTTCCCCTTTTAAAGGGCGATGGGGTTTACGGGACCCTAGTCGCGAAATCCTGGTGGTGGAGAATCATTATTCTCCACCTTTTTTAGTCCAGGAGCCACTGTAGAGTCATTAGGTTATTTTCCAAGCAGGGAGATGAAAAATGAGCAACTCTCGGGACTCGAACCACTGACCTCTCGAATACGCGCCGATCTTCTGACCACTACACAATGAAGGCATGCAAAGAAGGCGGGAGAAATACCTTATAACTCTATTGAATGTTTTATCGTGTAAGTGCTATTAACTAAAAAATTCGAAAATCTAGAAACTAAATATTTAGCTAACAGGTACGAGGCAGTGCCTAAATTTAATTTAATTGGGCGGAATGGAATACCACTTTCCCGAATTTCGAGCAGAGAATATAATCTGACACAATTTACAGTAGATAGAATAATCATTTTTTTAAAAATTGGATGGGAAGTTTTTGTGAAGATTTAATCGCAGTTTTAATTTTTGAGAGGTACGAAGGTGAAAGATCTTTAAGGATCAGATTGTATGATTCTTCACTTAAGAGTTTAGTGACACTGTCTGTGTGACACTGTGTGTCAGTTGCTTTTATCCATGACCATCGCCTGGCCATCTTTGAAGTTCTTTGACTGGGGTATAGTTTACCCCTATCTGCACTAGCCCAACAGCTAATTCGGTAAGACTACAAAAATATGAATAATGATGAAATTCTGGTGTTATCTTTCGCTTCTGCCCGTATCTGCACTTCTGAGAGGAATCTGTTTCTCAGAAAAGTTTCTTACATAATTCTTATATGTCTGATAATGGTTTTAGAGAAAGAACGATTTGGTTGATTATTTTGAACAAAATCATTTTCTGAGGAACAGCATCATATTCGCATTACATACGCAAAAATCAAGAAAATTCTCATGCAGCAACTCGTTCGCCGATATTTGACCTCGAATGTAACTGTCGGTGTTTAATTTGTCTTACGACGTGATCTCTAGTGAATATTTTCTTTTTCAAATAATTGAATCTGATCTAACAATCTCATACATCAAGGAAGCTTTCCATCCGCAGTGGAAGAAGATACGATTAGCTTCCATTGTAGAGACGTTAAGTTATTTCGAAGCAGAAAACATGAAAAATGAGAAATGCCTTCGCCAGGACTCGAACCTTGGACCTCTCGAATACGCGCCAAGTGTGCTGGCCATTACAGCACGAAGGCATGCTAATAAGGCGAGAGAAATACCTTATATGCTCCCCCTCTTAAAAGGGCAACTGGGGATTAAAGGACCCAGTCGCCAACTCCTGGTGGTAGAGAATCATCATGCACCACATTTTATAGTTCGGGCTCCAGTGTAGAAACATTAGGTTATTTCGAAGCAGGAGACCTGAAAAATGAGCAATGCCTCCACCGGGTTTCGAATTTCGAAATTCTCTAATACGCGCCGAGTGTGCGTGCCATTATACCACGAAGGCTTGCTAAGAAGGCGGGAGAAATACCTTCTACAATTAGTACTAAAACTTCTTGATCTTTGTGTAACCTTCTGATCTGAGTGAATATCCGAGACGTAAACCAAACGGAAGATAGACAATGTTTAACTCTGCTGAACTATTGATAAAACTTAACATAAACATGGCAACGCAAGCCAAAAAAAAAAGAAATTAAATTTTCATATGTAAGGTATTTCTACCGCCTTCTTCGCATGTCTTCGTGTTGTAGCGGTCAGCACGTTCGACGCGTAACCGAGAGGTCTGTGGTTCGATTCCCGGCGAAGGCGTTGATCATTTTTCATGTATCCTGCTTCGAAATAACCTAATGTCTCTACATATATACTATTAGAAATTACTACTTGATATTGTGGTGTTAGACTAATAATTAATTTTTTTTGCTTATCATAATTCATGCCGATATAAAATTTTTAAAAACGTGCATAGAATATTAAGTAGGGGGGAGACAAATAACTAATACAATGTATGTCGATCGAGACTCGAATAATTATCCTTTACATAAAAGCAATTTGTTTTCTTTTTACGATATAGCTTTTGATAGTTTTAATGACAAATTGTAGACGTTGTCATACATAGTGAAAGGTATGGCTCAGGACAAGTTCAGATGATAAATAACGTTCGTTAGGTACTTAGCAGCGAAGTATAATTCAAAATAAATAATGATAATGGATCAAATGTTATAATATGTAGCAATATTGTATAATATAATAACACTGATCGACAAATGTATATTATGAACAATGCCTATGGAAAGAAATTTCTTGAACTGGTATTATATAGTTACTTAATGTTAAAGAACAGATAATGCAGTAGCTGGCTGTTAATTAATATTCAAAAGAGCTGTAAAAATTAAGGTGACAGGTTATGATTAATGTGAAAAAAGACAATGTATAGATGCTGCTTTTTAATAACAAAAGAAAATAAGATATTGAAGCGCAAAATATTCCTGCATTGTTACCAGAGGTACAAACTTGGTATTTAATTATTTGAATAAAAAATTGCTGTCAAATATCGTTACATTTAATAATCCATCTGTGCATTATTTATTAACGAAATTCAACTCAACCTATTTTAAGGATATCAGATATTCAAAGATATGTAACATTCGCAATTATTTTTCACTTCTCTTATTACTGAGTTTCCAAAGTAGTTAATAAAGTAAAAAATGCAGAATCATAACTCCATCTGTAAAGAATTTATTTTATGCTAACCAATCATTTTTAATTTTAGAAATTTCCTTTAACTTCTAATTTCAGTTTCCTGCCAGAATGTAAATTTTAATGATGTAGTATGCAAATCTAAGTGAGTTCGGAATCAGTATTTAAGCAAGGGTTTTAAGAGTTCGAGCGGGAGAGTTAGTCCCAAATTTGTTCTATTAGTGTTTTTCAAGAGCACCAAATATAAACTAGAGCTTTTACTGGTTAGTACATTAAAACATGCGTTGTGATTATTAATTTAAATATCCGAACAATCCAATGATGCCTGGTGTGTGTGTCATGTATAAGCTTACCAGTAAATAAAATAAAACATCATACTATACTCATAAGTGAAACAGACTTTTATATTACCTTTAAATTAATTTAATCTATTAGCAATTAGAATTTTTCCTCCTAGGAGTAAAATAAAATATTGTATACATTTTAGCATAATAATATTAGAATCAATCATATCTTAAATTACAAATGAAAATTAATTGATAATTAACTCTTTGAAGTTATAATCAGATAATTTTGTATCTCTCAATATTTACCCCATACGCTAAATTAATAAACATGAATTAACACCTTCCTAATCTGCTTTTGAAATGAATTAATTACTTGAATTAAATTTAATGATTCAACAACTTCACTAAGAAGAAATAACTTAACTATTGAATCCAAACTGGTGGCAGCATTATATAGCAGGCAAGAAACATCAAAGTCTATGAGCAGACGGCAAGGGAACGTTTTCGGCACGGACGAACATATAATGCATAACTTATCAACTGGCAAGAAGCAGAAATTCACTAAAGATGACTAAAGAATTCACTAAAGAATCTGTATAAATGCATATATGTTTCTCGCACTGTTATAAAACAACGGTACCTAGAGCCATCAAATTTTGAATAACGCAATCTTCACAGAATATGGGCATCTGGAAGCCCAAATTTAAAATTTGTGTTATTATCGATTTCATATCTTATAAAACTTTAAAGAATTTTTTATTAACAAACTCAAAGATTTCAAAGCGAGCAATGGTAACGTTGTACAGTAAAAACATTTTTATCTCCAGCGCCGTTTGACTATGTATCGGAAATTCTAAGGATATGCTCATTTTAAAATGATTTTCGGATATTGCTCTTGAACTGAATTTTATGGTTTAAGTGTGTTTAAGTGATATTTAATAAATAAAAAGGCAACACACAAAATGTTATGAAAACGATCATTTGGACGTAGTTTAAAATCTGAATCCCTTCAGTTCTTTTTTTTTTCTTTCCCTTTTTTTTTTCGCTCAGTGTGCCTGATTTTGCGTTTGATATATTTTCATCTTCGTTTAACTCCGTTAGAAAAACTATTAAGTAAAGTTAGTCAATATTACTTAGACATTTTAGACAAGCGCTATAATAAACATGATGATTATGTTGCAAAGTAGAGGATAGCTGTACCTTTCGAATGCAAATAAAAAATTTATTGAATTTATGCTAGTTTTTTATTTACAATTAAATGGAGTTAATTCAGAAGTCAAAACAACAAAAATCAGCGTAATATTCTCAATATTTTCACAGGACTAGTTTCGATGGTTTTTACCGAACCAACATCCTCAGCTGCGAAACACGTAAATGAAGAAGATCGGAAATAATGATTAGATAAGATAAGCATCCGACTAAACAAAAGTTAGCTTCATTTTATTCCTATGTTTTCCGTGCTCTTCAAGTTTGCTCCTCCAAACTATCCCTTGATAAAGAACTAAATTATTTAAAAGCAATAGCTATTGACCGGGGCTTTTCACCCAACATTATTAATCAAGCAGTTAAAAAATTCTCTTCTCAACACACTAAAAGGCACACTCTTGTTTTAGGAGATTATAAAAATTCTGTTGTCATTCCCTTCTTTCCATCAGTTAGCTATAAAGTTGCACATATTTTGCAGAAATTTAACTTTCGAGTCGTTTATTCTCCCATCAATAAAATTCCGAGTTCCATACTCAAGGACCCCGTTCCGGATATGAATTCCTGGGGGATTTATAGGATTCCTTGCCAATGTGGTTTAATTTACATTGGCCAAACTAAAAGAGCCTTAAAATTTCGCGTCAAAGAACATGAGGCATATGTTAGAAAAAAGGAAACTCAGAAGTCTTCTGTTGCTCAACATTGTTGGTCCGAAAATCACATTTTCAATTTTTCTGCTGCCAAAATTATTCAAAAAACATCTTCCATTGGAGAACTGGATTTTCTAGAGGCATTTCACATTCAAAAAAATCTTTCTGTTCTAGTTAACGATCCTAATTCCAATCCAATTTTGCCTTCGGCCTTTAAAGAAATTATGTTTTAGCTCTGGTTTCACCAACAGATGGCGCCACGTGCTTATTCTTGTCCAGGCTTTCTTATCTTATCTAATCATTATTTCCGATCTTCTTCATTTACGTGTTTCGCAGCTGAGGATGATGGTTCGGTAAAAACCATCGAAACTAGTCCTGTGAAAATATTGAGAATATTACGCTGATTTTTGTTGTTTTGACTTCTGAATTAGTTTCGTTCGGCGTGTTATTGTGTCTTAATTAATTAAATGGAGGTTAGTTTCCGCAATGATATCCTTTCATTTAGCAGATTTTTGTTTTTAACCTTTAACTTTAACCTTTGTCAACACGATTTCATTTTCAGGAAGTCTAAATAACTGATTATATTGTCTTCCTATTTTAAATTCAGTGACTAATGATTGGTAGATTTTTAACCTTTATTTAGCATCCTTTTAAATCAATAACACACAAATTTCAAATGTTGACGGGTATTAATATTGAAGTGGCATAAACTTATCTAATTTGTTAGTAACGATATATTTAATATTACAAACGGGGAAGTGGTAAATCCTATTTTCAGACATAAAAACTGTAATTTAATGTCTGAAAAAGACCTAGAAAATGACCTGGAGCCTAATTTTAAGGATAATCCTCGTTATTACTTCCTTCATCAAAAAACCTGGAGATGGATGTAACAGGAATAATAATTATTACGAATAAATATTAAAGGAACAAATATGTATTTCTAACCCTTACATGCACCAGATTTTGTAAAGAGGAAGAGCAACAAATAAACTTATACAATCAGAAGAGGCACGGTTGGTCAAACTTTGGAAAAGCACTTTAAGGTGAAAAGAATTCTTAGGTGATGCGCAGATAAGCCGCACAAAAGGGTAAGGAAGCAATAGCGATGGCGCCGAGCTTTTCAAAAGCACACATCCGACTGAGACATTCAACAATAAGAGAGTCGGCGTCAGCAAGTCCCGCAGTAAAAGTATCCCTCTTTTGGATAGAGAGGGCTTTTCTGTCAATTACGAGTGGGGGGTTTCAAGGTGTA
>KK114666.1:118548-136076 GCA_000611955.2 Stegodyphus mimosarum
ACTAATGCTTTTTCACGGGGGTGGTGTGGAAGTCCGTTCTTTCAGGAAAATTTTGCTTTCTGAGGTAGTCTGAAGAGATTGCAATCTTAGTGCCTAGAGATTTCGCTTTGTTTGGTGACGGGGAACTGCAAATACAGCTAATGTGTTTTATGATTGCAGTTTTCAAAAGGGAAGTTGCATAAATCTCGCCCTATATTTTCTACTTAAACTGCGCTTTTAAGAAATATTGAAGGAAAGTCACGTAATAGGGTATAAGAGGAAAGAGGAAGTTGCTTTCTTTTTCAGCAACTGTAGAGATTATATTCTGTCGTGGGTTTTTAATGGTGTTTGGTTGGATATGGGAGGGAAAAAATATAGAAACGCAATTTGCAAATAAATAGTAAGTAAAAATTGTTTTTAAAACTGCTCGTTAAAACAGCAGCGATTAGACATATGATAGGTGTCTCGTATTTCGGAAGAAATATTACGACTGGATTTATTTTACAATATTTTAATTAAAAAGTAAAAAATAATTTATTATTTAACATTAATACTGCATCAAATGTTAGAGCGATAATTAGTTCGGTTAAATTTAAAATGTCATGAAAAATGTTGCATTAAACTGAAAATGATTAATGAATAGATTTAAAACTAATTCATATTAATAATAACAGAATGATTTGTTGTAGAAACAATACAGTATATCTCTGAAAAAGCGGTTGATTCCCCAAAGGGCAGGACAATGCATTCGTCTATAACAGCCAATACTCATTGGTTATTTAGCTGTCTCATCATCAAGAACGTTTCCCAGGGTGCACAATAAAGACGACTCGATACTTTATTGTACCTATGAAAATTAGCTAGCTATTATGAATGTAACAGTTATGAGTAAAATATATATACATTACTGCCAAAACACATTGAACTTCTCTAAAAAGGACCATTCTCAGATTATAATTGATTTTGGCAATCTGCATACGTGGTCGTTTCGGGAAGATAATTTCTCGTCTAAGTGTTTTTTCATACCTTTGGATGCACCACTCAACTTTAGAAGAAGTCCTCTTAGAGAGGTGGTTACCAGAAAAGGTTAGTTAACTGTATATTAAATGTTTGAAACGTAAATGACGTGGCTACAGAACCCATTTTAAGTAGGTTTATAAAATTAACTTAATTCTCAAATAACGATATTAAGTTTTACTCCTTGTAATTCTCTTCTCATCACATTCAGAATGCAGTAGTGATAAATTAAAAGTTTGCTGCTTGTACTAAAAAATTCATTGCTTTTAGTTAAAATCCAACTAAAAAATATGTGCGATACTTTCGACTACTTAGATCTGGTGTAGACAATAAATTAGAACTACCGCACCATTTTTAAGCTTGCTCCTGCTTGAAGCTGCTTTCGCATACTTTTTAAAACTGTTTTGAAATCATTCATTTTCATGTAATAAAACGCCTGAAAGGAGAGCTAAGGTTATCGCACTCAACAGTCACACAGTGTAAAAAATACCGCCTCCGCGGTTGGTTTAGAAAATCGAGCGTTTCTCGAATTCCGAAGAGACAAAATAAAACTGGATCATTTTCTCCAGAAACGAAGGGCAAATGTGAAATGAAAAGGAAAACAACTCGTAAGTTTGAAAATTTGATCCATTCCTACTCTAAAGTATTATCATTAATCCATTAAAAACTAGCTAAGACTTTAAAGGAGATCCAATATCTATTGGTATTAATATTCATGCGTCAAATTTTCGTTGTAGGTTTCTAATTGCTGGTCGAAAGGAGAAACACAATTAAAAAGCAACTTTTGTCACGTCAGATAGGGGACGGATGTAAGGATCTCCCATACTAAAATAGTGAATTGAACAGTTAAATATACTCACTTCCAAAAGTTAAGCACGAAGATGTAAAATGCAAAAAAAATCAACAAATACTGCTTTGGTTGACACAAAATTAGGTAGAAAAGTAGCACATATATTTATGCATAAAACAAAATCAATAATTATATGCAGAAATAAAAACAATATTAAACTTCTGTAAGTTATCAGATAATGACATACTGGAGACTTAAACAGAATTAAGTATAAAGTGAAAATAAACAGCATAAAATTAAAAAAAACCGATATTAATAGGGTATGTGATTTCCCCCTCACACCTCTATACAAAGTTTACACCTTGTGACCATGCTTTCAATTAGGTGGTCAACTACCGCAAAATTAAGCAATCGCCATTCTTCTTGTAGAGCAGTTTCCAGCTCAATAAGAGTGGCTGGAAGTGGGAAACGTGAAGATACAGCACGGCCGAGAGCATCCCAAAGATTTTCAATGGGATTAAGGTCGGGAAAATATGCTGGCCATGCCATACGAGCAATCCCTTCACTCTCCAGGCAGTCATCGACGATGTCAGCTCTATGGGGACGTGCGTTAGCATCCATTAAAACAAAAGTAGAGCCAACTGCTGCAGCATACTATCTCACAATGGGTTTCAGGACTTCATCTCGATACCGGACAGCCGTCAAAGAACTCGGTTTAAAGATGTGCAAGTCGATGCTGTATCCTAATGAAATCCCTGCTCACACCATAATGCTTCCGCCTCGTAATGCGTGATGTTCGGTGATGTTTTGGGACTGATTGCGTGTTCGTTGTTCACGTCATATCCATATACGCTTGTCATCTAGCTCCAGAGCAAATCTTGACTCATCAGTAAACATGACATTGCCCCAGTCAGACACATTCCAATTTACATGTTCCCGGCACCACTGTAATCGTGCCCCTCTTGATTGGACGGATAGAGAAACACAAACTCGAGGTACCCGGACGTACAGTCCACTTATATGTCATCTTCGGCATACACTAGCTACAGATATCGCCTCACCAATGGACGCTGTAACCATAGATGTCACACGCGTGGAGGTCGCTCTGCGATTCCGCTTGGCTGGAATAGCAAAATATCGATCTTCCGCGGGGGCTGTAACCCTTGGGCGACCGGCTACGGGCCTTCGGACAACTGTCTGTGTGATTTGGAATTGTTTCCATAAGCGTGAAATTACAGAATGATGAACGAAGAAAAGAGCAACATCTCTGATCGACTGTCCTGCTTCAATGCGGCTCACAGCACGCCAGCCCTCAGAATCTTCCATTCGTCTTCTGGAAGTCATAGAAACACGTATATCTTGAAAACAAATTGTACGAAAGTTTTAAACACCTTCTATCAGCACTTACAATCAACTTCTGTAACCCTTTATAAAGCTGGCTTCTTATGAGACTAGCTTTTTTGCATATTTCTTGACATGAAAGCGCGATTGGCTGTTACTAACATATTTGCATACTTTCATCTACTTCTGCAGCGAATTGCGTCTTCTTCAATTCTGATTGACTTCCGGAAATTAGCATTTTCCTCTCCGTGCTTAACTTTTGGAAGTGAGTGTCTTTTAACGCAGAGACATACTAAGAATACTGATAATACTTCTGGAACATCTCCTTTCGTTGAGGTTTCGCTTATCTATTTTGAGCTTCATTGGATCTATATCTGTTTTTTCATAGTGCATTTTTGATAGTTACGGTGATAGTTGTATTTACGTAGAAATGAACTTACTGTAAAAAATAGCTAAATGATAATGTGAATAGTTAAATAAAAAGGAAATGCGTAGAGTTCAAGCAAAATCAAGTGTATTGTGCCTCACTTGAATCATATAATCTAAGAAAAGGAACGCAAGTCATATTCAAGTTCATTGCATAGATATCAGAATTCACAAAAAGTGTGTAAAACGTACAATACCCTACCAGTTTCTTTTTACCCTACAGATGTACAATGCCCCTTCCCACCCTCCCCCCAAAATGGGACAGTTCTATAGCTCCCGTTCTACTGAACAGATTCACGAAATTCAGCTTGCGTTCGCTATGTCTCGAAAGCGCGATTTAGGATATATATTAGATTTACAGATAGTGTTGTTCTAATATGGGTATTTTGACTTAAAATCGGACTTTTTCTGAAATGACATGCTAATTTTTTTCCATATTTCGATTCTGCTATTCAAATTATGCCAAACTGCCCTGTTTTGTAAAAATCGCACGAGTGAGTTTTCTAAAAGATTAGCTCGCAAAATTTTAGCTCCTCAATGTTAATTGAATTTGGTATATATTTGTTAACAGCTCTTTTTTTTTTCATTAAACTTATTTGATTCTTCCTTTCACACTGCGAAATTTAGGATCATTCCAGAGATAATTCGAACAGTTTTTATGATTTATTTTTTAAATTTGTATTTTAAAATTATTTTTATAAAATTTTCGAAAAATATTTTGAATTATAACCTGTAAAATTTTTGACAGCATTTTAAAGTAAATGTCCTTCTAGCCGCACCTAAAAAAAATTAGAGTTTTCTATTCTTTCTTATTCTCATCTACCGTGCAGAATTGCCGAGATCGAGTTTTGATCTGAGACTTACTCGAATCAGCCGGCTTCTCAGCAGCCTCAAAGATGAAACCACATTAGCGTTGCCACTGGCTGCAAACTCATGTGCTTGTAATAGAGGGAACATGTTTTACTGTCCTGATTAGTGGTTATTTTGCTGAGTTTCACATCCTTGCCCTCGCCTTTGATTTTGACTTTACAGTTCCGCTAAATATGGTGCTATGAGTGTGCTTCTCAAGCACATCAAGTTGCTCTTCTTCTGGGTTATCAACAAGTAATAAAAAAGTAAAAATTGTTAACATAATTTCAAAAAAAAGTCGATAAGTCCAGCAACGCCGATCCATAATCCCTTGACAGACAGTTACAGTAACAAGTATATGGGACACCACGACATTTTCATTGACAAAAATGGTATAGCCCACATACACTAACTAACTAGAAACCTGCACCTCCATGGGCACATCAGTGCCAAGCTTTGGGACTTTGTTGGATACTATTAAAAGGTTGCATTTTGCAGAATAGGATAATAGCTACAATACATTCGTGGACCAAGGTAATTGTGCACAGAAAGGTAATTTGACAGAGTACAGGGAATTGATTATGTAAATAAACATACCGATTAAATTAATTAAGAACAATAATTTGAAATGCTAACAGAGTGCGAAATACAGTATGAGAATACAAAAGAGTATGCATTGAGAGGATTACATAATGAAGAGGTTGGTGCTTTGGTATTGTGCATGTTTATGCAAATTTAGTCTAGGGTATATTGTTCAGTTCGGTGAATTGTGTGCACTAGTAGTTCAAAGTTCAAGTCCAGTTCGTTGAAGTGCACTTTTGTTTTGTGGTTTGATTTATGGGTTCACAGTCGTTTCATTCGTATTTTAGGTGTGTATTGTAGAAATTGAAGGCACTTCGTTGACTTCCTTCTTTTTACTAGCTGGCGATGTCTCTGTGGTCTTGAAGGTAGTATTTTCACTTTTATGGCTGGCAAAAGTCAAGACCGTACTGGTGGAGCTTGTCGATAATTGCCTTAATATTGCTGTGGATGCTGTGATGTTTAATGAGGAATCTTTTAAATTAAATTTCGATGTTGGTTGGATGCTTGATATGATGGCGGTCAATGAAACAGATAGTGATCTGCATCACCCCCATCACCACATACACACATGTCCGATTCTGGCAATAGTGGTATCACCTCTCAGTTCACTCTCAGTTGTAACACTTGTTTAGAAATTCAGAAATAGTTAGGCAAGTATAGTGGCGCAATGAAATAATTATTATTATAGGCAAACAAAAAAGAAAAAAAAGTTAGTATTTCAAGACGTGTGGAAGAAAAGTTCGGATGTATGGAAAATGCTGACATACTGGATATGCACTTTATGCCCAGCTGTAATTACCTCCAGAACTTACAGTACTCAGCGACACTTTTCTCCCAAAGATAAAAACATGAGTGAAATTCCATATGATGAAAAAAAAAACTAATATATCGCTAAACGGATATTAAATTTTGGAAAATTATTAAGCAGTTTTTTGACCAGCCTCAAACACGCTGTCTCTTGCAGTTTTATTGCAGCGCTTAACATTGGTTTCAACGGAAAACCGTTTACAGGTCGCGAATTTTTAAAAAACGCATTCATAAATTCTTCCGAACACTTGTTTAATGATCTCGCAAATAAAAAACAAATCATTGAGAGAATTAAAGAATTGCCATTGTCAGCTAGAACATTTCAGCTTTGCACTGAGGACATGGTCAAAATGCTGATAAGCAGGTCAAAAATAATTTATTATCTAGAGAAGTATTTAGCTCTGCAGTCAATGAAAATGCCGATGCAAATAGTATGGGTAGGCGTGCAATGGTTATTATATATTAATCAATAAATAGTTCAAAAATCACAGAAGAATTTGCGGTTTTGATTCTATGAATGGCATGAAAAGACACTGAAATTTTTCCAGTCAATTGTCAAGTACCAGAGTTTATTAATTTAAAAAATAGACAAGTATTATATTTATAACGTACATTATTTTCCATAACAACTGATGATACTTCAACTGTGAGAGGACAGATTGTTGGATCTCTGAAACTTATCGAAAATTAACTTCGCCAGTCACTTCTATCGATTCACTGCATTGTGGGTATTCACTGAATTTATCTAACAGCTAATTATAATTTTGAAGCAACCTTTACTATTATTCTCATTTTCAACCGACGCTTTCTTGCCAGAATGTGAAAGAGTTAGCGCTCGTGTATTCAAATAAGGTAGAGAAAAGTTAGTATTTACGAAAAGGTATTGGAATATGTATTCAGAGAAAGAGAGGACATCGTGTTCTGAAGCCTGAAGGTCACGTTACTATCTTTAATTTACTAGTAATTAGATTACCATGTTGTTGAGGGTTTCTAGCCATTAGGCTTGTTTACGCCGACTTTTACGCGTCAGAGCCTGCCAGAGCATTAAGTAAAAGCCAGAAATGTTGGTTTTTGTAAGCACGAATCTGTGCCGTTTGTGAAGGATACTGAGATAATAAAGAATTTAGAACCTTCTCTGGGCTTTGTCGGACAAGGATAATTCCTACATAGTTTTTTATCGTCTCGTTAGTTTATGCTTGCTAAAGATACGAGAGGCTGTACTATCATATACGAATAAAATTGACTTTCAAAGGCATCTATTCAGCAGTTTAAAGATGTAATGGAAAAGACTGCTAGGAATGTGAACGCGAAAGTAACACTATTAGCAGTAGTACACAGGAGCTTCAAATCGTTTTTGATTGTAATTGAATCAAAATATGGAGATTTGTTGTTACATTTGGAAATAACGATGGTCAAGTCAGATCAAAGTTCTTAATGGATTTGTAGAGCGTTTTAAAGAGATACGAATATTTAATTAATAGTTACGTAGCCTGTGAACACATGATCTCAGACTCAGTAATAGGAACAGTTTTTATGACATTTCTTCTTAACAGAAATAATGAACCATTATAATGATTTCAACATACGTCTCCAAGGAAAGAACCACACAATATCTAAATGTACGGAGAAAGGAAGAGTTCTTCTTCTAAATTATTATTATTTGAAACAGACATAAAAAGAAAGAATTTCGTTTCTTTCCCTTGTTAAAAGGGAAACACGAATCATCTTAATATATTAGAAAGCTGGATTTTGTGCATTAAAAGTGAATTTAAAAACCAATTTCAAAATTTTAAGAAGCATGGCTAAATGTTTACATTCATAATAAAGCAGGATGATTGATTTTAAAAGTTCAGCATAATGGATGGATAAATTCAAAACACTTCAAGAGGTATGATTTTTTATATAATGATTAAGATTAGAAATTTAATTTTTTACGTATAACGTATGATATTTTTACTTCCATGTAGGAGGTAAAGGAAATATCGTAATTGCGAAAAATTTCGGGTATCATATTTCAACCAAAATATCCATTTCAACCGCTCCCAAAATCATTTGACTGATGTGTTTGCGGAACATCTGTAGGTATGGATAGAATAAAGGACTGTTTTTCTCAAAAAAGATTTCAAAAGGGATTTAAAATTGATTCATTCAGAAAAGATTTTTTTTCACGACTATACGTACGTGTAGATATGTATATATCTCGCAGAACTCAAGAACGAGTAGCCGTAGGACGTTGAAACTTTGCATATGGGACTGCTATAACATGTAGGTGTACAGCTCCATTTTTTCGTTGCCAACGACAGCAGTAATCGTATATAAATATGCATATTCCCACTCTGTTACCTGCCTCTGCGAGCTTAGTTTTCTTAGTCTTATATGTTGGTAAACTGCGCATTTTCTGCTTTAAAAGTGATTGAGCTACGTGGGTTGCATGTTCCGGTTAAGAATTTTATGCCTTTAATTAATCTGCATGCAACAGTTGTAGAATCATCAACAGTTTAAAACTTTAGGTGGCGAAGTAAGCCTAACAAACCCCTATTTGTTAATATTTGACACTCCGTAGAATAGTGAATTCAGTGACGTTTCTGCACCTTAAAAGTCCTTTTGCCGAGTGGGCTTAAAAATGAGCTTTCAGTTTTGTGCACCGAAAAAACTGCCTTCTTTCCCGCTGGGCGAATTGCTTGTTTTTACATAGGAACTTTAAATGTTTTTAAACAATATTGGTGATTTATGTTTTTCTGTATTTTACAATTTTTAATGAAGGTGTTTTGAATTTGTATGTATTTTTGCTTTGGCACTAAGTGAGAGCTGAATTAATTAAATGTAAAATATATTTGTAAGGAAATTCGATGAAATACGTTTAAATGAAATGCAGCAAAAATTGTGTATAATTTAACTGGCCATACAAGGAAGTCACGTGATGTCTAAATCAGATTTTTATATTTAAATTATGTATAAGTTTAAAGTCTAATTTGCAATTATTTTCTCAATGAAATTTATTTTATTATTCACCCAAAAATACTGTTTTAAAATAAAAATTGCTGACTGGAAACGTCTTCTTAATACATACATTTGGGTTGATTTTGACCCACAGCCAAAAAAGCTTGCCAACGCCGGTATTAAAGAAAATATTCTTGGGCTATTTTAAGGCAATTATTTGAATTTAAGAAATTCCTATGAGAAAATCCAAAACTGACTGTTCTCACATTACTGTGATCAGATAATATTTCTCTTCACATCCTTGAGTTTATCAAGCTTTAACATTCTCATAAAACATTATTTTTATACAGATCATAAAATATTCATCCTCTCCAGTATATCTTTATAATATTATTTTAAGGATTCAAACGTACACGTGCTCCTCCTTTTCATGTTAGTAACATAAGAAATAAAAAAAAAGGAACATATTTTCTATATGAACAAAAATAAAAGACGATGGAAAAGAAATCTAGCGATAGGTAACCTGGTGGCAGAAAAGAAAGAAAAAAAATGAAGGCAGAAGTATGTAAAGAACGACGCAGAAGAAAATCCGCTTGCTGTGGCATCAGTTCTCACGTATGGAAAGATGTGAATAATTGAAGCCGAACATCAGGACAGACGCGGCTGAGAACTTTCTAGAAAGCACGTTTTTGCCTTCTTCGCTACTTTTCATTTATTTTTTGTCAGCGAGAATGGGAAATTCAAAGAGATGGATGGCAGAGAGGAAATCTTAAAGGTTAAAAAATGAGAAAAAGCCCCATTTTTTTATTTATCCTACTTGGTGCGTAAAAAAAGGGTATCGAGGAATTCGAGGTAGGTGATGCACTGGCGAAGAGTTTGAATATTTATACTGTATAAGGTTCTGAAGGAGAATGGAGATTTTTCTGATATGCCTCTTGCGACAGATGGTCGGCGTAAGCAGAAAAAATTTTGCTTACATTTGCAAATTGTTGGGCACTGAGGGACTTATATATCAATACATTATACAACAATTATTCTGTTTTGCATAACTGCTGTTAAAGAATTCTTGCACAGTTTTTCTTAGGGAGAAAATGTGATTTTGATGACACAAACTGTTGAGAAGAATTTCAGCTTGGTGATGATTAGCACTGTTTAGCCGTTAGTTACATATTTATTAACAGAACCTGTAGTATACGGGGAGAATAATTGAAGACTACAGTCTATCAGGATATAAAAATATTATCAAATATGTTAGCATTTCTGTTACAGTATACGACACCCAGGTTAGGCGACAGAAGGTGATTTAACCCAAATAATCAATAAATACAATCGACATTCCATTCAAAAAAGGAAAGTATAAACTTTTGAAAATACCAAAATCAGCCAAAATCGAATTGGGTTGAATTATTTAATTACTACAACTCAAGCTATATCGGCTACAGGGGAATGCCTTAGTGGCAGACTTTCCGAGGACTCGTATAGCTCATATTTTCATACGACATATAAAGAAAAACAAAGAAAAAAACCGCTTGTGGAGTTCTATTCAAATGATAACGACGTAAAAACAGAACGATGGGTCATCAAAATTCGATCTTATCAAAAGAGGTGATAAGAAAAAAGAAATCTGAGAGGCACTCTTTTGGGATTTAAGTAGCACAAGAACGGAATTTTGCGAAGATAATTAAATGAAACCTTTAATTTTTTTTATTTAAATTTCCGCGTTCAAAACAGGGTGGCATAGAAAATAAAAATTTTTAACTAATTAGGTATAAGAACGCTCAGAAATTACTTCCAAAGTTTCTTTTGTGGCCATTTCTACGGAAAAAGGTAGAGAGTTTACATTTCGCATTAAGAAGAAGATTACAAAATGTTTTACACGTTTATTCTTCCTTCAGATACTAAAATCAAACATCAGATTTAGTGGTTCTTTCAGAGCTATGCGCCTAAGGGGAGGAATGCCTTTGTGCAGAACTTTCTAAGGGAAATTGGCTCGTATATGCAAGAGGAAAATTACGAAAACGACCATGCAGCCAGCCCATTCGCAGGAGCCGAACCTCGGGGGAAACTACCAGTGTTCAGTGACTTGAACGCCTGCTGTTGGTGAGCTGTCTGTCTTTCTGATAGGACTAAAGAAACAAAACAAAAAAAAGACAATTATAGAGACGAATATCTCAGATACCCTTAGTAACTTCTATCGTTTGTTAACTTGTTATTATTTTAATATAAACCCTCGCATTAGTCAAACTTTGCTATTGTGATTTTAGAAAGAAGATCTTATATTGAATAATTGATACTTTAAATAATAAATTTTGTAATAATTTGTCGAAATAATTGGCAGAACTTTTCTAACAGAATATTTAATTACATGAACTCTGTTGAAACGACTAAGATATCATTGTTATTATTATCATTATTCCCTACGCTTCCGTGTGAGTGAATAACAATGAACTTTAAGACGGAGTGTAGTGTTTCGCCTTAAGGCACTACACAGAAGGGAGGGATGCCTTCGTGGAGGACTTTCTATGGAAAACTGACTCGTATCAACATGTTACACACGGGGAAAAACAGGAAAACGTCCATGCAGCCAGCCCGTTCGAACCTCAGACCGAACTACCAGTGTTGAGGGAATTTACCGCTCAGCCGCTGGTGGGCCAACTAAGATATCAAAATTGATATTTGTAGATTTCAACCTGCATTCGAAAACAGTTGCAGTTCAAATTGCCTGGATTTCAGAGAAATTCAGGCAATATGAACGAAATCCAGGCAAAATGAACTATAACTGTTTTCGTACGATGCGAAGCTCCATATGTCAGAATAGTTTATTCTTCAAAATGCTCGTTTGGGGCGAAGGGTAAATTGTAAAGCAAGGCATTAAAAACTCCTTTCATTGCAACAGAGGAATGCAATTCAGGATGGAACGGCATGTCATACTTTACATGCTAGTATGGTGATGTGACACTTGCGCACTTAGCAGTTCCACACAAGCGACATTTGCGCACATCGTCCCTGCTGTAGCATGAAATTTGCTAGCAGGTGTAACCAGTTATGGGCAGCAAGTGACACTTCCGCGTAATCTGCCAAAAACAATCTATGAGTCTTATGATATTGTTACGAAATGTCCAGTTGCGGCAAGAAAGCTTCCTTGCACAGCGGGGTTGAGGTTGCCAGAAAGTGGAAAGGGAAGGCAGGGTTGCCAGTTTTGGCGCGAAATCGTCCATTGGGAGACATAATTGGAGATATATCATAGACGGAGAGAGAACATTCTAGAACGAATTCTTACCTGTTTCCCCGAGAATGTTCTCGGAGCTAGATTAAAAGCTATATATACCCTGCCTGTATACGCGGAGGAGTAGTAGTGTCTTGAGTTCAGAGATAGCTCCAGAGCGATCGACCGAGTCGGGAGTGTATTTTAGTGCTTTGCCGTGAAGCTGTTTTCACCGTTATAGCCTGATAGACGGAAGGCCGTGTTGTTGATTGTTTCAGCGTGTTCACCGTAGTTTTTTGACGGCTGTAACCGTGTCTTTGGAACTCTCCTGCGTAATACTGACGAATAAATTATGTCTTGAGTCTTCACAAAATATTGTCATCAATCACCCAAATCCACGAACCGTAGAACGTAACAATATATTGACACAATTTTCCTCAAGTTATGTCCATTATTGCTGCTATGACGGTCACTGTGTTTGCTTCTTGCGTAGTATTAGTTTCGTAACGAGTTCTCTTTAGAACACTTACTAAAAGGAATTGCACCATTATTGGAATACGTAAAGGCAAAACACTGTTGGAATGTGTGTAACACAGTTTAAATATATAATTTGAAAGAACTTATATTTTTAAGTTACGATTTCTTATAATTTCCTCGCTTGCTTGCACGATTTTCCGAAAACATTAGCCAGGATTAAACAAAAGACTGTAAAATGATTGAGTGAGTTAAAAAGAGTAACTATTATGCCTTCAGGCTGAACATTTTAAAATTTTAAATAATATTAAAAAATAATCGATCTGAAATTACGTAGATAAAAAAAAGTTATTAAAAATATAATTCGATTATTTTTAATGTCAAGTCAAATCATTTTAATCGTACATTACTTTTTTGTTAAAAATTGTAATGCCGACACCACATGACTTTCTTTACTTTTTATTAAATTACACGCATTTTCGGTTGCATTTCATTTAAATTTCCTTGAATTTCATCAGAGATATATTTCTCATTCAATTAATTCAGTTTTCACATCGCAGCAAGGCAAAAATACATAAAACCTCGAAACTATCTTCATTAAAAATTTAAATGTATAGAAGAACATAAAATACCAAATACAGTTAAAACGACTGAAAAAAAATTTTACAATTAAAATTGCAGTTTCCACGCAAAAAAAAAGCACCAGAATTGCGAAGGTAAATTTTTCAGTGCACAAATCTGAAAGTTTACTTTTAGTCCCACTCGGCAAAAAGACACTGAAGGTAGAGAAACTGACTTAGTTCACTATTCTGCTAAATTTCAAATGTAAACAAATATGGCTGTCAAGTTAGGCCGCGCTTAAATAACTTTTAAATTATTAATAATTCTACAACCATTGCATGCAGATTAATTAAATGCATAAAAACCTTAACCGGAACTTAAGACAACATAATTCAACAATTTTTAAAGCAGAAAATGCACAACATATCAGCATGTAAGAATAAAAATCTGATGTTTACATCACATGACTTCCTTGTACTGAATATTAAGTTATACACATTTTTTCTTGGATTTCAATGAAACTTATTGGTTTGAATTAAATCTACTTCGTCGATAGCGCAAAAACCCCAACTGAATAAATGCATTTTTTAAAATTCACTATATTTGTTTACCATAGCGACACTCGGGCGCTAGGTTCACTTAACAGCATTACAGCTTATTCATTTTATAACTCAGAACGCACAAAAATTAGGTATATCATCTGAAGAATTACTTAATCGTTGCCATATGTTCTATTCAAATACTATAATAACTCTAAAACGATATATAAAAGAAATTAAACAAAAAAAAACAGTTTTTCACAGACGATTCAGTATTTTTTATTCAATTAATTCAGTTCCCACTTCGGGCCAAGGTAAAAATACATAATAACTCAAAACATCTGTATTAAAAATTACGAAGTAAATCTTAAACACTTATTTCCTCGAATAAATTTCAGAACGGAATAAGTATGATCTAATTCGCAATAATAAAAGAAGGAGTACTCGTTGTTGTTGCGAAGCTTAGTTTCTCTAGATTGACAACAAATCCACGTTTCTGCTAAGTTTCAAATGTAAACAAATATAGCTGTTGTGGTAAAAATAATGACGCTTAGGCATACTTAAACAACTTTTAAATTGTTAATAATTCTACAAATATTCTATGCAGATTTACTAAAGACATAAAGTCTTTACGGGAAGATAAGAACTACATAATTCAATCATTTTTAAGCAAAAAATGCGCAGTTTATCAACATATAGGAATAAAAAAACTGAGCTCATTGAGGCGAGTAACAGAGTGGATATATATATATATATATATATATATTTATATACTTTTGGCGTGGCCGATTGCAACTAAAAATGGAGCAGCTCATCTATTTGAAATTGCAGTCCCGTATACAAAATTCCAAAGTTGTGAGACTAGTGGTTTTTGAGTTATGCGAGATGCATGCAGCATACATATGTACACACACCATGAAAAAGCTCTTCTGAATACATTTTATCTGATTTTTATAATTCGTTGGGGAAATAGAGTCCTTTATTCTGTCTTTACGTACAGATGTCACGCAAAAACATCGTTAAATTGCACTCGATAGCGGTCAAAATGGATATTTTCTTTGAAATATGGTACCCGGTATTCTTCGTGATCACAATATTTCTTTTAATTAGTACAAGGAAGTAAAAAACTGAGCTCAGGGACCAAGTAACAGAGAGGGTATATATATATATATGCATTTATAGATTTTTGGTGCGACCGATTACAACCAAAAAGGGAGGTGCACAACTACATGTTATTGCAGTCCTGCATACAAAATTCCGATGTAGTGAGGCTACTGGTTTTTGAGTTGTGAGAGATATATTCATACGTGCGTACGTACAGCCGCACGTATCTAATCTAAAAAAAAATCTCCTCTGAATCCACTTTAAATCTATTTTGCAATCCATTTGTGGAAAGAGTCCTTTATTCTGTCCTTACGTACAGATGTTACGCAAAAACATCGTTAAATTACATTCAATAGCGGTCAAAATTGGTATTTTCATTGAAATATGATACCCGAAAGTTTTCACGATTACAATATTTCCTTTACTTCTTAAAAAGAAGTAAAAATCAGCTAAAAACAGTAATTTTTTTATATGGAATGCTGCGAGTAGTATATACATATCACAATAATATGTAGATAATGAATAAGGTATTTTATTTAAAATGTTTTAAATATAAAAACGTGTCGTATTTTTAAGATATTTTGACATTTTAACAGTACCTGATTCCTTAAGGTGTTTACCGTTCTTTATATGTTAACTCATACATTATATAATGATTTTGTTAAATCTTCATTTGCGTAATGCAGTAGTTTAAAGTTTTGCGAAGCAAATTAACAATCCAAGTCGCTTTCGAAGTCACCTTAATGATAATCAAGATGCGGAATCAGTTTTTTGTGGAACTGCCACTAAATTATACAAACTGCTATTACATGTTCGCCAATGAATGTCCGCAAGTGTCCCTGCTTTGAATTTGTGTTTGAGCGTTACGTGTGTAAGTTCTAGTAAACCTAGTACGGCCAAATTCAATCTGCTTTCGGCAACTGCTTCATTTTGGACGGACGTTGGTTACCGTATTCTCATAAACAAACATTCTTATTGTTTTTTTCTTTTTTGTTAGGGGGATATTTGAAAAGGAGAATATACATAAATAAATGGCGATCACAGATGTTTTGAATGTAAACATTAGATTAGCTATTCAGATAATAATAGCGGACCTACTCATAAGGCCATTCCAAAATAAGGTGCTCCAATTTAAATATCATTTACAGGCAAATGATGTTCATTTCCAGTACATGTTAGGACGTCATCATATTTCTTATAAAATTAGATAAACTCATTTCATGTTTTATTACAGTATCACGATTTGTATCAAAATTATTAAAGAAATGCAAAACTCCATAACGTGTGAAAGCAAGATAGAGAATAATTTATACATATAAATATTATCAACCTATTTATCAGGTGAACAACAATGTCATAACCACATCTCTCTATATATATATATCCCACAAATGGCTGAGTGGGCTAGACCGCTGCGTACTAGTAATTCAATCCAAGTGTTTGATGGCCCACCAGCGGCCGAGCGGTAAGGACGCTGAACACTGGTAGTTCGGTCTGAGGTTCGAATCCCGCAAACGGGCTGGCTGCATTGGCGTTTTCGTGGTTTTCCCCATGTGTAAGGTGTATACGAGCCAGTTTCCCTTATAAAGTCCTCCACGAAGGCATCCCTACCTTTAGGCAGATAGCTCTCGTGTGCTTTGCCATAACTGAATAACCTAACCTAACCTAACTAACCAAGTGTTTGATGCAATAGGCAGTTTCCTGTTTCTTCATATTTGACTTTAATTAACTCCGAAATTCCTTCATGCACGTACTAATTCCTTTAGGCTATTTGATTAAATGGTAAACGTACTTTCTCTCTCTGCATGTGTGGGGATATATATATGTATATAATACACAGATATAATTTTTTAAATAATGTATAGAACTTTTTTTCGTATTTTTCTTTAGAATAAATTACGATAAAAGAAAAATAATTTTTTTATTAATCTTACTCTAAAAAACACAACTAAAATTTAAATACGTATTATATACATTAATTTGATTTTATAAGCATCCAAATGCTCTTCAGAAAATACGCCCTGTTAAAAACTTTCTGCCTACTCTTTGAAAACGACCAAAAATTTCAAATATTTGTTACATTATTATATTTTATTTTATCGAGTTGTTTTTCTTTGTTTTAATTTCGATATATGTTCTTCCTGTTCTAGCCACCATTTCTCATTTCATTTTTATCTCTTAAATATATATATATTATTAACACACACGCGCATGCTGACATATATATATATACATATATAGTTATATCTATCTGTTTAGATAGATAGATATGAATATTAATATTTGTGAACTTAATTATTTTGAGTAAAAATAACCTCATAAATGAAAACCAGTATAACAAACATTGCAATAAAAATTGACATATTAATATTAAAATTCGTTTTTTTAATTTTTTAATATTATATTCAATTTTAAATCAACTTCTTTTTCCGAATTCGTCACATAAATGATGATTTAAGTCAAACAATTTACACGTTTATTCATGAAAATCTCCTTTTCTATGAAACAGTTATACTGAACACACGTTTAAATATTACAATATCGTACTCTCCTTATTTTTTTACATATAAATAAGAATGTTTTGATTTTTTCAATTTTTTCAGGGGTACCTGTTTAATTTTGCTTTTTTCCGTTATAATATGCGAAAATATATCCTTATATACTGATGCTTTTTATATACACATATTCTTATATATTGATATATTTTATATATACATTATGTATGTAATTACTGAGAAAGTCGATAAAATTTCTATATGTAGTTGAGAGAAAAAACTAGAAAAACTAGTAGAAAAATCTGCGCGTAGTGTTGGAAAATTTTTTTATACCATCTAATATGAGAAATGAAATATATGAGAGAATTACTTAAGGATTGTAAGAACTATGATCCCCTACCTATTTTCATTTTTATGAA
>KK114666.1:136110-181763 GCA_000611955.2 Stegodyphus mimosarum
TATAATAATTATAATATTATTTTATAATTTATTTATCCATTCTTTTACTTTAGCAAAAAGTATTTTCATTTTAAGCACGCATTCGAACCTGGCCCTTATTTAGCTTTTACATTTGACAATCAAATTTTGCGATAAAAATTTGAACTTTACATTGTAATTAGTACAGCATTTTATTATTTTTTTTCTTGTCCTTCATTTTACCAATTTTACTGATATTTCTTTCGTATGTAATTCATCCAATCTTTTCCCTTGATTATAGATGTTTTATTTCGGCATTACATGTAACATGTTTTCCTTGTAACGTTTGCTTTTTTTTGTGTTCAGACAACAAAAAATGGTAGGAAAAAGAGACCAACTCAATGAGAGCCTCAAACTTGTATAGATTTTTTGAAGTATTGTATATAAAAAAAATTTTAGAATTAATAACCATTATACTAATTGACGATAGAGGTCTCAGTGAGTTGATTGGAATGAAACCGGTTCTTGTTGTTCAGTTAATTGACTTCAAAGCTTCAAAACACTTTTCCCTTGACAAGTTCTGTTTGGAGCTTTAAATAAAAAAGGATTAATTTTTGGTTTTCACTGTTTTTGTTTTTTCAACCTTTTTACATTTTCTGTTCCATATTATAAAATTTGCAAATTCATAAAAGTGAAAATAGGTAGGGGATCATGGTTCATACAATCCTTAAGTAATTCTCTCATATATTTCATTTCCTACATTATATATGTAATATATATATACTTTTAGGAAAAAAAAACGAAGCACCAGGAAAGAGTTATCCGAATGGGACGAAAATCGGTAGAAGTGATGTACATGTACAGAAAAACAAATGATTACAGTTGGAGAAAAATTGGAAGATTTATTGAAGTGATAGAGCTTGACAAAGTGAAAATGTCAGTAACGCGTTTGTCCACCTCTGGCTCTTATTTCTCTTAAATATCCTGCCAGTTGTTGCGCAGATTAGATGCGCTCTAGCGACAACCGTTCATTCGTTGGCAGCCAAAATGTAAAATTTTGCATTTTCCATCGAAACCTGTATGCATATCAATTTGTGCCCAATTTGCTTTATATCTTCTCGGTGCATCGTGGTGCGTCGTTCTTTTTGTCTAAGAGTGTATATATAAGATGTAACAAAATACGTTGGCTGCTTTAAGAATAATTGGCGACCTCAAAATTAACTATTCTAGATTTGGTGTTCTCCCCCTAAATTCATCTGTTCTCCTAAATTCGAGATCTTTAAATGTTATATAACACTGCTTGGAAAAGGTAGCTAAAATTAACCAATCACAACTTCGAGTTCTTTCTGCATATATTCGGTATAAACACCGCTCGTAAGCTATTACGTCATTTTCCTTTCCCTAACTTCTGCTCTGTCAAGACCGCACTGCTTTATCTTGCTAAAATGTCTACGTCACACCTTTTCAAAAACCAATGTATATAGAAATTATCGTATTTCATTACGATTGGATAAATGTCTAGCAAGATGGTTTATATGCCTATAAACAATTCATTTGTGTCAACTGCGTCATCATACCTTTTACCTTCAGCCATGACGGTCTTCTCAGTCATGACGAATACCGAAAGATGCTAAAAAGAACTGGATTCCTCCTACGTAATATATATATATATATATATAGAGAGAGAGAGAGATGAAGTGAAATTTGATCTAAATATGCCAAATAAAACATATCTGTATCACAAATTGTAAACAAGAAACATATAATTTTGGTTGTAAAAATATAATAAATGTTTCTTCCATAAGCAACGAAAAATGCACAATTTAATGCAGAATTTGAACCGAATATATTTTAGCCGTGTTTTATTTGCATATAAAATTTATTCGATTTCCACATTTTAATTAAGATTAATCAAAAGTAAATTCTTATTTACTGTAGAACTCCGGATAATCTAAGCCACAGCTTTAAATTGCTTATTAATTCAAACTGCTTATTCTAGTTTTTATGCTAGTAAAATTAAATTTGCTGCTAATTGATTTTTTGTTCTTATTTTTCTATTCTTAATAATCAGAAATAATCTTCGTTTGCTTAATTTTAAATATTAAAATATTAAACTTTATTTTTATACTAATAAATGTAAATGAATGTTTGAGTTTATATAAATAAAAATGACCTTTTTTTTTCATTTGAAGTAGAAATGGAGCGTATGCTTCAGTCATTGCAAATGATTTCGCTGTGCTTGATTTGTGGCAAAAAAAAGTGATTTGTGTAGTTTATTTTAATGAATGAAACATTTTACTTTTTACAACCAAACGAGACGCTGGTCCCGAATGGGATATTAATCTTGAAGCGGAATTTTGCGTTGAATCGCTATAAACGGCGTATCGCTTTTGAAATTGTTGCCAGCAAATATTACCGCCTCGTATTATATTTAAAGAAATTAAGTAATGAAGAATCTGCGTAAACGTATGCATGTTTCTCGCACTGTGAAAAGACAACGGTATCTAGAACAATCAGATCTTGAGTAACGCAGTCCTCCACCTGAACGTAAGCACCTGTAATGCCGAATTTCGAATTCGTTCTGCCATGTATTACATATTTTCTGAAATTTTAAGGTTATGTTTACGATTTTTGTCAAAAATCATCACGAGTTTTTGATAAAAAATCAGTGATTTCAAAGTAAACGGTGGCAGCACTGTACTAAAAAGAAAACCATTTTTATTTCCTGGCAGCGAGACTGTATATCGCAAATTCTAGATACGTTGCTTTAAAATATTTTTTGATTTTGTTCTTGAAGCGAATTGCTATCTATTGCATTGTGGGGCATTTACTTATTTAGTTAAAAAGTTCTGTCTTAGAACCCCACGAACACTAACAAGCGAATAATCGCTTAAATGTGTGAGCAAAACACGTAAGATTAAAAAGGGTTAAACATCCTCTATTTTTCAGAATAAATACAATTAACTCCTACTTGGAGTATACACAAAGCCTCCACTTGGGCTTGAACTTAAATAACTATGAATTTAAACTAGCTTAACGAAAGCTATCTGAAAGGTATAGCCGAAGCTATCAGAATTCTAAGTAGTTGGACCCTGAATATTAATTTAATCGGCGAAGCCAAGCAAGGGCCTAAAGTATGGCCGAGCGTAGTAACTCAGAGAGAACGTAGCCAAAAGGCAAACGCTCGCTAGTCAGGAATTCAGAATCTCTCTCTAGAAGTCGGTGAATCATCGACTCTCTTACTCATTTGCATTCACTGCGTTTCTGAAATTACATTCTGGCAAGAAATTGTAAGCTGAAATTAGAATAGATAGGACAGTTGCTTAACTTAAAATAACTGCTAATAAAAAATTCAAAAAATCTGAAAGATTTCAGATTTTAAATTACGTCCAAAGGCGCGTTTTTTTAATGTTTCGTGTGCTACCTTTTTTTTATTAAATATCATGTACTACGTACTCAAACCATAAAATTCAGTTCAAAATCAATATCGCAAAATCATTTTAAAATGAACATATCTTTAGAATTTCCGTACGTCTCGTGCGCTGGAGATAAAAATGTTTTTTTTTCCGTAGAGTGTTGCCATTGCTCGCTTTGAAATCATTTAGTTTGTTAATCAGAAATTCGTTGAAATGTTACAAAACATAAAATCGATAATAATGCAAATTTCAAATTCAAAATTAGGGCTTCCAGATGCCCATATTCGCAGTAGGATTACGTCATTCAAAATTCGATGGCTCTAGGTTTTCTCAGAATGCGAGAAACATGCATACATTTATGCAGATTTTTCATTTTTTTAAATTTAATGCAGAGCGATAAGATTTAGTGGCAACAATTTGAAAAGTGAAACGGGCATTCAGAGTGAATCGACGCAAAATCGCAAAACGAAAGTAATAGTCCTTCGGGACTAAATCCCTTTGGACTAAAAATTAGGATAAACCTTACAGCACTTAAGGTTTGAAAACCATAAAAGTAATTATACATATTTTACACGTATAATTTATTTGAAAACAGGAATAGAAACGCATAAATTAATTACTTTCTATTCGTCAGGTAGCCACATTTAATTGATTATAAATATACGAACAAAAATTCCAAATTAAAAAGCCTGCAAATTATGAAGCGTTCTTCACATCAAAGAAAACTTCTGCCTTAAATCTGGTATACCTATTTTATTTTAGAAATTAATTCTATTAGAGATAATAGGTTACGGGTTATTTGGATACTGCAAAGACTATGAAGGTTATTTGTCGAAGGGAAGGGAATCTTTCGTGGAGAACATTTTAAGGCGATGTTGCTCGTACTCACGTTACACAAAAGGGAAACCATATCGCAGCAAGCACCGTTCTCTTGGATTCGAACCGGGATAGATCTTAACCAGTCTGTCACTGGTGAAATTTCGTTACATGTAACTTACAGCTGGCACTATATGTAAAGGCCAGTTTACACCTCTCCGAGTGACTCGTAACGAGCAGCTCGTCCGAGCGTCTCGATCCGAGTAAAACGAACTTGTGCTCTGATAAATTGTTTACACCAATCCCAACGGACTTCTGCTTGTTTACAAAATGGATACAGACGTAGCAGCTGCAGTGTTTGAAGTCCGCTAGGCAGTTTCCAATGAATTAATTTCTGTTCTTGGAAAACAAAGGAGAAGAAGAAGAAGAAAAGCAAATGGGTACGTAACTGTGTAGCTCGCCTCGATGAATTAGGGCATCAAATCAACTTTTAAATGAACTTCGGAACGAGGATGTCCAGAGTTACAAAAATTTCATCCGAATGAGTGAAGAACAATTTGAAACTTTATTAGAAATGGTCAATTCCCTTATTCATAAAAAAGTATTTTCTTTCGAGATGCTCTGCCAGCAAAATTAATATGCATATAGCCCTCCGGTTTCTGGGAAGGGTGACTCCTACGGTTAGTCTTCTGCAATATTTATTTGGAGTGTCAAAATGCACAATCAACATATTTATTCCAGAAGTGTTTGAGGCCATTTTCTGTGTATGAGATTGAGCGAAAACTATTAACCTTTTGCTTGGAATTTTCCAACACCTTCGGATTTTAACATGTTAACAATAGCCTCATACGTCTTCTATCACAGATTTTTATTTTGATACTTCCGACCGATCGTTTGTAAATAAAATCTAATTTGTGGTTCAACTAAAAAGGGAAGTTTATAAAATAAAATTTCAAAATTTTAGATTATATTTTATCAAGTGTAATTGGCCATGAGTAGAAACTCGCTTTTCAAAATTTATATCAATAAAATAAAACAAATGTTTGCACTCATTTTTTTAAATTGAAAAGTGTAGGTAGTTTACTAACATAATTTATTTGCTTTTTGATTAAAGAAAATTCAGAAATAAATATGTTTGAAATAAATATTTTGAATCCGATACCCTAATTTAATTTTCTTCTATGTTTTTTCTAAAATATCAAAAACCTAAATTCATTCTGATCAGTAGTTATATCTACGTTATTTTAGGTATAAGTAAACAATGGTTGTAATATTCAGGTAGTGAGAGTATCCCATAATACTTCACAAGATGCAAATGCAATAAAAAATGCCATAGCTAGATTATCGTTCCATCTCGGCATTTTCCACACGACGAAAACATTGGGCACCGCGTCTCTGCGATCACTGCTCGCAGTTAACTTGCCCGGATAGATTTTCAACTGGTTCAAAGTACAAACGGACTCTGTGAGTCCTCTTCCCTATGTTTCTATTTCGGTCGAAGTGAGCGTTTACGTTATCCGGGAAGTCGTACCTAGCGGCTCGCTACGAGTCACTCAGAGCTTACTCGGAGAAGTGTAAACTGGCCTTAATGACTGACAATAGATAGTACATAGCAAATGTAACAGTTTTCGTAATAGAGTGCCTGAAAGAACGTAAAATAGTAATGTGAAAAAAATAGTAAATTCAAAAAGCTTTAATCATGGATATTTATAAGAAGTAAGATTTATTTTTTATATTAATTGTTCAGATATATAAGGGGTGTTCAATACGAGAAGACACTATTTATTGGAATTTATTGGAATCATCACAGGCCTGAACTCACCTATCCCACTGTTTCAGGAGCCGAAGAATTTCCTCTTCTCAGAATTATTGTAGTCGCGACAGGAGCCAGTCCTCCAGTGTGTCCTTCAGTTCATCATCCAAGTTGAAGCTCTTCCCTTTGAGATGTCACTTCTCACTAAGTCTTTTACTTTGTCGATGAGTGCGTTCATAATTACCCTGTTTGCATGACCTCCTGATCTCAGGTCATCCCTCAAACGCACCAGGCCGTCATGAAAACTGACACTCTACCTTTCTCACCAACTTGTCGACCACCCGTATAGGACCATCATTCGGCGATGAATATTGGCCAATTTAAATCCTTCCACAGTCAGAAATCTGATAACACTTCGGTGCTCCTCTGTCGTCGAATTTTGCAATGTGAACGTCATGATGTCCTCACACGCACTGTTACATCAATTGCACGGAACACACAACTATCTGCTTCTCTCTTGCGTCATGTCAACACCTTCTAGACAGTCACACAAGGCCTGAGCACGACGGGGAAATGTCACAGCAGAAGACCGGTTGCTCATGGTTCTGCTCTTTTTCAAACTTTCTATGCGTGTTTATTTACTTAACTCCTGCTTATTTCCTATTTATTTCATTCAGTATTCACAACTTATAGTAAAATTTGAAATGAAATTTTAAAGCTTAAATCTTATGTTTTATTTCGCGAAGACAGGGAGTTTTCTAAGTTTTTTTTTTAATTCCACTGAAAAGTACAGAAAATATGATGAATAAATACAAATTTAACTTTCTCTACTTGCTGATTATTATTACTAGATGATTAATAAACACTTATGGGTAATTTTCTCATCCAATGTATTCAAAAAAAAAATTAATCAAAATTTCTTTTGAAGAAACAGACGAAATTTTTCCCATGAAGTGACGGTATGCGTCATATGCATGCAATTTTATATTATTTCATATTTCATATCCATTTTGTAAATTTCAGAATGAATTTACATTGATTTGTATAATTTATTACGGTTATTATTTAAATTAAATTAAAACTGATTTTTACTTCTTTTCCATTTTTTTCTTTTAACCGTTTCCATTCAAACCAAATAATCTTATCAAAAGGGCGCTGAAAAAATTTTTCGCATGTGAATAAAACATTGCTCCAGTAAAAAAAGGAGCATGCTTTTAATAAATAAATAATTCTAATTAATTAATTAATAAACTTGTAGGGATTTATATTTATTTTAAATAACCAGTTAATTTTAATTTTAAGTTAATTTCCTATAAGCCTTCATTGCCCTAATTGTCAGTGCCAGAATATTTAAATTTGGTAGCGCGCGTAAGAAATGCAAATTCTGCAAGTGGGAGAATAAGTTAAATATCGACGTTCCAGTAGAGGAACAGAGAGCCCGGGAAATTGCCGTGCGTGCCTTTACGCACACTTCTGTTTAGCAGTTACTGCTGGCTTGACGTGTCTTAAGCGCTAGTATCTTGCTGCCACTAGACTCATCTACAAGCTGTAGGCCACATGATTATATAAGCCCTGTAGTGTAATTCTACTATTTGTGAACATCTTAAATTCTTAAGTTCGATTCTACAGTTTCAGTTACCGCCCAAGTTGAGGCGTAGTATGTTAGCGTCAAGTTGACGCATTGTAAATAAGTTACAGAGTTTAATAAAGGGCAGTTTTAGCACTTCCTCAGTGCAATTACTATTTCTCAAGCTTCTACACAACAGAAGGACAGTAGAACTTTACAAATTAAATATATGCAGAGACATTAAGTATTTTTTTAAAACACGAGAGATGCAAAATGAGGAATGCTCTCGCCGATACTCGAACCACGGACCCCTCGTATACGTGGTGACAGTGCTGACCCTACACCACGAAGGCATGCGAAGAAGGCGGGAGAAATACCTTATATACTCCCCCCTTTTAAAGGGCGAATCGGGATTAAGGAACCCAATGGGCGCTCACGCATGCGCACAACCACGCTGGACACTACATTCGCGTCCTTAGGTATCGCACTACGTTTTGCTACAGCGGCATATTCAAATTTCAACTGGTTTATTTGCTACGAGGTTTTGTACTTTTTCATTTGAACAACCCTTATACGACAACCAACTGCAATACATGCATCATAATGACAAGCAATATCATTTGCGAGGCCCACATTGACTCAAGCCCCCTTGAGGCGTTGTACCGTCGCTGCTGCAGTAGTATGTAACATGCAGGAAATCTTCAAAATAATACTCTAATCACTAAGCAATCGTTGTGGTACTGCATTTGATGGCGATTAAAGGAATCCTTTCGTTCTCCATGTTCTTCGTATTGGAGACAGTATGTTTGTTCCTTCGCATTTCACACATTGTCGTACAAAATTTGTTACTTATGCCATTTCTATCACCCCTTAAAGTTTTCATTCCCATATGTTAGTAGATTGCATATTTTTTGCTTTAAAAATGATTGAATTATGTTGTTCTTCTCTCCCGGTTAAGGTTTTTATACATTTAGTTATTCTGCATGCTACAGTTCTAGAATTATCAACAATTTAAAAGCTTTTTAACCTCGGCTAAGCCAAAGTCTTTTTACCATAGCAGCCACATTTGTTTACACTTGAAACTCAGCAGAATAGTTAATTCTGCACCTTCAGTGTCTTTTTGTCGAGTGGGACCAAAATTAAACTTTCCCTTTTGTCCACCGAAAAATTGCCCGCTGGCCGAGTTGCTTGTTTTTGAGTAAAAACTCTAAATTTAATTTCAAAATTTTTTTTAATTACTTTAACTGTATTTGGTGTTTTATGTTTCCTATATTTTTCAATTTATAATGAAAGTATTTTGAAGTTTTATATATTTTTGCTTTGTCGCGAACTGAGAACAGAATTAATTGAATGAGAAATATATGTCTAATGAAATTTGAGGAAATAAGTGTTTCGTATTAGTTGTAAATATTGTCGCCAGTCTATATTGGACAAAGGAGAATGTTTACAAGGAGCATATGCACGTTAGGTAAGCTGCTTTGAATCGTCTGTGAAAAACTATTTCTTTTATATTTGTTTAATTTCTTTTATATATCGTTTTAGATTTATTACAGTATTCCAATATAACATGTGGCAACAATTAGATAATTCTTCAGATGATATAATTTTTGTGGCTTCTGAGTTATAAAATGAATGAGATGTAATACTGTTGAGTGAACCTAGTGCCACTATGGTAAACAAATATAGTGAATTTTAAAGAGTGCATTTATTCCATTGTGGTTTATGAGCTATCGATGGAGTAGATTCAATTCATTTCAATAAGTGTAAATGGATTGGAGAAAAAGTGCTTATAATTTAATTTTTTGTGCAAGGAAGTCATTGTTGAAGAGAATATTGTTGAGCTGTATAACATGAGGGACTTAAGGAGGAATCTAAGTTAAGCAATTAATGAAGGAATTTCACATTAAGTAAATGTTACAAGAACGTAGTTATTTTTTAAATATAAGAAGAGGATATCTCTTAAATAAGAAGCTTTAGCGGATTTTAAGAAGGACTTTAAATTAGATTCCCTACATATAGAAAGAAAAATAAATTTAACATTGTTTATGTGGAAGTTCCGTCTGTTGACTAATGTTTGTTGATGGATTCTTGAATTTCCTTCTTATGTTTCTAAATTTACAAAAGTAATAATGATAAATCTTCATATTTTCCCGAAATTCTCCATTAAAATCTGGCAATAATATTATTTTCGCTGGAAATATTGTAAAACTAACATTTTTAACTCCTCGAAGAAAGTGTATCTGTTTTCATTCTGAAACCTGTCTGTTTCCGCATAATTAAGTTATTGCCATTTCACTTACAAAACATGCTTGTTGCAAACCTTATGTGTAATCATTTCTGTGAAAAAAAATTTCTCAGCTGTGTTTTGAATAATGAATTCTTTTCTTTGTTACTTAAGTACGAATTCTCTATATGCAATGTTAATACATAATGGATAAATATCATAAGAAGTTTTTTATTTCATCGTTTCGCATTGCTGTTTCGCACAGATTGCTCTAAAATGCATGCTTTTAAGTTCTGTATATCGAAATTTGCGATGATTAATTGAGTATGTTTATTACAGCTTAAAACAACTGGGATCTTGGTTAGCTGTGTTAAACTGGATTGTTCTAAATAGGAAGATGAGATCACTTCCTTTTTTAAATTTTCTGAGTTTTATTTTTTTATACGCTAAATTTATAAATTTTTAATGTTTATAACCTTACCAAGGTAAACAAGTTTTAAATTCCAAGACAGTAAAATAAAGTTTTCAAAATGGTATACTTTTGAAAATATGGTTTTACATTGAAACCTAGAATGCACGCAAAATGTTTACTTCCTTGAACAAAGTAAAAAGGAAATATTGTAATCGCCAAATTTTTCGAGTATCATATTTCAACGAAAATATTTATTTTGACCGCTATCAAATGCAATTTAAACATGTTTTTGAGTAACATTCGTACGTAAGAATAGAATAAAGGATTCTTTTTCTAAAAAAAATTATAAAACAGATTTAAAATGGATTTTGAAGAGATTTTTTTCGTGGCGTCTCTACGTACGTACGTAGTACGTCCCCATGTACGTATCTCGCATAACTCAGAAAGGAGTAGCTTCAGACCGTTGAAAATTTGTACATAATACCTCTATAATACGTAGATGTCCCCCTCATATATTGGTTACAGTCGGCCGCACCAAAGGTATATAAATTTATGAATATATATATCCACTCTGTTACTCGGCTGATTGAGCTCCGTTTTTTTATTGTTATATGTTGGTAAATTGTGCATTTTTTTGCTTTAAAAATGATTGAATTAAATTGTTCTTATCTTCTGGTTAAGGTTTTTATACCTTTAGTAAGTCTGCATGGAAGATTTGTAGAATTAGCAACAATTTAAAAGTTGTTTGAGTGTGGCTAAGCTTAATCATTTTTCTCATGGCGGACATATTTGTTTACATTTCAAACTTAAGAGAATATTGGATTTGTTGCCACTCTAGAGACAATAAGCTCCGCAACAACAAAGATAACGCCTACTTTTATTATTGAGAATCATTCTTAATCCATTCCGAAATTTATTCGAGGAAATAAGTGTTTATAATTTACTTCGTAATTTTTAATATAGATATTTCGAGTTTCTAGGTATTTTTGCCTTGTCGCGGAGTGAAAACTGAGCTAATTGAATGAGAAATACTCAATCGTCTGCGAAAAGCTGTTTCTTTCTTTCTTTCTTCTTTTTTGTTTGTTTGTTTAATTTCTTCTACACATCGTTTTATTTTGACCGCTATCGAATGCAATAGCATTTGAATGGAACATGTGGCAACGATTAGTTGATTCTCCAGATGATGTACATAATTTTTGTACATTCCGTGCTATAAAAAGAATGAGATATAACGCTGTTAAGTGAAGCTAGTGCCAGAGTGCTATAGAAGCTAGTGCTATGGTAAACAAACATAGTGAATTTCAAAGAGTGCATTTATTCTGTTGTGGCGCTATCGATGTGCTGTCGATGAAGTAGATTTCAATCCAATAAGTTTAAATGAAATGCAAAATGCGTATAAGTTAATATTTATAATTTAATATTCCGTACAGTCATGTGGTGTACACATCAGACTTTTTATGTTATATGAAATGTGTAATAATTCGAGAAATACAGGGTTATTCAAAACTAACACCCTGGAAATATACAGACAGATAAAACGACAAAAATAAGCAGATTTTATAATAAATTGTGTATGCAGAAATGTCACATGCGCAGTATATGACATTGAGGCAGTGAAAGGATTATGTTAGAGTAAATCGTTTCAGCGAGTTTTGAGCGATATGCATCGGAATGCACGAAATCGGAACTCACAGTCGCTATTCAAACGAAGAATAGAGAGCTATTCTCACGTATACCATTTGAATAACTGCTTCGTTTCCGTCCATTCGATTAGCTGCTTCGTTGCAAAACCGTGGGTAAAATGAATATCAAAGACCTATGCTTTCGTCTAAGGAATCATAACGCTTGAAATTCTCACTGGCAATGACGATTTACGCCAGCAGAGTGCTAATTTTTAATCCTCAGCAACGCCATGCATGGCTTCAAAGCGCCATAACGTGCACACTCCATTGCAACAATTACCGATTTCGTTGTTCTTTGCCTGCTTTTTCACTTTTGCCAGATATTTCCATTCATCCTGTACAGTACATGGTATCAATATATTCAGTGAACAGTACTCAGTTATAAATCAGTTTAATTTACAGTACATCAAAATATATTAACCAGAGTGACAAAAATTTAGCTAATGCGTTATTTTTATTAAAAAATATAATCCATTGCACAGTACGAAATTGTTGTTGTTGTCGTTATCTTGTCCATGAATTTCATGGAAGAATGCTTGCGAAAACCTCAAGGAGGTTGGACATTTATTTCCACCCCATTTTTGAGAGCACTCCTGGGGATGGTCAGAAGATCTACCACCCCTCCTCCTACCACCAATCAACACGAGAGGACATTCGCAACACGAGAGGACACTATAAATTTGACTACTATTGACTACTCTGCACTACTTTTGACTTCTTCGCGTTTCGAACCCGGACTCTTCGGTACCGCAGTAGGCTTCCTAACCACTATACCGTCTAAGCGGCCACAGTACGAAGATAATTCGACATAATGAATTAGTGGATTAAAGAGAAATTTTCCAAATATGAAATATTGTGAAAGACTATTAAAAGAATAGCAATCATTAATTTAGACAAGCAGAATACGAAAGTTTAGCGTATCGAATAGAGTACGCTGATACAGTTGATTAACAATAAAGCGAATATGCAAGCCAACATAGTTATTTAAAATTTTTCAAATATCTAAACGTTATTCGCTGTCGCGTATTAGATGGCTCGATGCATTATGACACAATGGAAAGAAATCGCATATTTCATTAAGGTTTCACAACAATAAACATCAAAATAAAAACATCTAAAGACACAGCCAAAAATCATTCGTAATGCAGGAATAATGCTGTGTTTACAACAAGATTACTTGCTGTCGAAAATTCTCATCGTCAGAAGAGTAAAACTGCAAGCTTGCTTATTGTGCAAAGGCTTAGAAACAATCTCATTGAGAGCTTAAATATGAACTCATAATTAATAACTCACTTTTAAATTTCGTCACAGCTCTTATATACATTACTAGTGAGTGAAAATGGAGTAGGAAGGTGCCTGGAGATTTCTAGTAGCATCTCTTAGAATATCTCCGACAAAATCTGAAACTGTGTTTGTAAGGATCTGAAACTGTGTTTAACTAACGTTTATTTTATTTTAAAACTTTACTAATTCTATTACTATTTATTACTATTTATTATCATCTCTTATTTTCCGCGTGAATATGTTTATGCAAATTGTACTTGCTAACTCTTAAGTATTTATGTTGTGGCTTTTTGCCAAGAGCGTAGTAGAAGGTAGTAGGAGAGAAACTGAGCCCATTTTGCTACGAGTCTTCACGTGAGCTTGCCATCAGTTGCTGTCTGCTTTTAAGACCAGAGCCTTTAATCCTCTTGAAAGCTAAAGACGTATTGTAGTTTTCCGCAGTTTGCGTACTACAGTCATTTAAAAGGCCAGTCTTAATGTTAGTCATCTGTGTAAAATATTAAATTTAGCTCTTATTTAAATTTTAGTTAGTTAGTAGACTTATATTTTTACGTTCGGACCACAAGTTGTTTGTCTTTGTATCCCGGAGTGCGGGAGCGACTGTGAAATGTAAAAAAAAATAAGGGGTAATTTTAACCCTTCTCACCTTGTCGTCTTTGCTAATCCATAGGACATTGTATGCAGTCAACTCACTGTCCAGTCAGGACACGTTATGTTCGCCAAACAAATAAAAAGGAATAAGAGTCCTGATATGTTTTTAAGAACAGACGATGTAGTAATTTTCTGTTGAAGCAATGGGTTTATATGCAGAATTTAACACAAAATATAAAGAACTAATTGTAAAAATGAATATGAAATTCATACGTAAAATTAAAAATTGTAAAAATGCATAAATATATACAAAATTCAAAAAAAAAGAAGAAAAAAGAAATCAGGAATAAACCTAAAGTAAAATATAAAAATAATCTAAGGAAATTTACAGTATCGTTTTTCCTTAAAATATGTTTGTTCGTTTCCTCATACATACTTCATAAAAGAATGAAAGAATGTTTGCCAGTTTCTCAAGGATGTTGGATTTTCTTTTCCACCCCTGCTTTGAAGGACAGCATTCCGGGAGGATGGACCGAAGGTCTCCCATCCTTCTCCCCTACTACCAAACCACACGCGAGAACTTTCGGTTTGTCATATATGCAGAGGGCTCCCATGCCGCAAAGACACTATACATTTACAAATAACCTCCGGGAACCTGGGTCCTTCGGTACGGCAGTTAGAGGCAATGACAACTATGCGTCTGCGTGGCTTGAAACATGTTACATATAATAATTAATGTCACCAGTACATGACATATTAAATATTTAAATCAATTTGTTGCTTCTAGATTTTATTAAAACCCTTTCTGTTTGCCCCAAATACCGACGAAAATAAAAAAAATATTGGATTTTAATTGTTTTATTGATTGAGTAAGAAAAAAGAAGAAAATAAATTCCTAAAAATAATAATTCATAGAGTTAATTAAAAATGATGCATTTGTATCATGCGCAGTAGTATTACATGCAGTAAACACAGTGATATGAATAGTACAGTATTAATTAATTCTCATTAATTACTGGAAATGAAATAATATGCTTTGTTACAAACCTGTCTGCAAATAGGCAGTTTATAATAACTGAAATACGACAGTTTAATTTGCAGTCAAGTTATCTAGAAACGTTTGATTTAAGGGTAATAATATTCTTGGTTTTCCCGTACGTAACGCAAATACGGCCATTTTGTTTCAGAAAATATTGTTTCATTTTGGTGATTTTTCTCTTCCGAGAAAGAAAACCGTAATGCAATTTACTATAACGAATTAATGTCTAATAGAATGACTTAATAGAACGCAACCAAAAAAAAAATTAAAAAAAAAAAAATTTGAGAGTTTTAAGATTTTATATTACGTACGAGCTTATTTTTAACGTTTTGTGTGGTAGCTTTATTTATTAATTATCACGTTCTTCTCACTTAAACCACAAAAAATTTAATTTAACAGCAATATCAAAAATATTTAAAAACAGCATATGTTTAGAATTTCCGATATACAGTCTCGCACGCTGGACATAAATTTTTTTTTTCGTGCAGTGTTGCCATTGCTCGCTTTGATATCGTTGATTTTGTTAATCAAAAGTTAGTCAAAGTTTTACAAAATATGAAATAGATAATAAAACAAATTCCAAATTCGGGCTTCCAGATGCCCATATTCGGGTGGAAACGTACGTTATTCAAAAGCTGACGGCTCTAGGTAATGATGTTTTTTCACAATGCGAGAAACATTCATGCATCCATCCAAATGCCTCCTTATTTAGTTTCTTTAAATATAATACAAGGTTAAATATAATACATGGCGATAATATTTGGTGCCAATAGTTTGAAACGTGTATCAAAGCAGAAATTGAAGAGACGTAAAATGGCGTTTTGAGACTAAATAGCCTTTTGGATCTAACGTTTCTTCAGGCCTATAAATAATATAAGCAAATGAATAATAAAATAAAAATTTTTCATATACATGAGTTTCCAGCTCTTTCTCTCAAAAATTCTTAACATCACAGTAAGTTGTTTTCTCTGCTTTAAAACATTTATTTACAAGTAACTTGTTTTATAGGGTATCAGCAAGTTACTCTTAAGTCGGGGATAATTCTGAGTTATACGTTGATAATAATTAACAAATTTCAGACTATCAGCCTGATTTTTTGCGGAAGGAATTTCTATTATCTGCCTGAGCAACAGTAAAATATAGATAAAAAGTAAAGTCTTTTTTTTTTCGATCGATAACGTATAATTTCGATGTTACTTGTGTTATTGTTTGGTATAATTCTGTGTATTATATAAAAATGCATATCAATTTTAACTTATATGCAGGTCGAAATGACATTTAGCAGTAAATTTATTCATAAATCACTAAAATGTGTTATCAGTATGTGCGTGTATATTGAAAAAAGTATATAAAATATGACACAATAATATTTCTGCCTAAAAAATGCGTTACACTGAGCATGTAAACTCATAAAATGTTGTATTGATAATGTTGAGAAATTAAAGACTGGAACACAGCATACGTTCCTGAAAGCGCAGAAGATTGATTATATGGAAAACTAAATTAATTATTTTAATTGATTGCTTGGAGGAGTAGACATATAATCAATTTTAATATTCTCATTAAACACAAAATGGTACCGAATTAGAGAAGATAATAATAATACGAAAGAAAGAACAAAGTAATAAAATTAATAAGTTTTTAGTGCGCAAGAATTTAAATTTAAATGTATGGATCATACACTTTTATAGAGATGTCGCAATAATTTATTGTGGAAAGGATACAACAGCTTTTAAAAAAGGTTTTTGCCGTTATTGAATAAATTGCAATTTATATCAGAACATTATGTCTTTATATTCTTACGAATTTTGTTCTTAAATAGGTAGTTTTAGTAGAATTATAAGTAAAATTGTTGTATTTTTTTGTGTAATGTAGCGAGAGAGAGCTATGCCAGAAAAGTAAAAATGCATGAGCAATTGCACTTGTCAGTCATTAGGTTATCTTGTTTTTGAAGCAGGATACAGAAGAAATACGCAATGCCCTCGTCGGGACTCGAACGTTGGACCTCTCAAATAAGCGCCGAATGTGCTGACCATTACACCACGGAGGCACGGGAAAAATACCTTATAAACATTGGGTAAATGGGTATCTGGGTAATTTGGAGAGATATCGTCAAGCTGACAACGATTTTGGCGACTTATTTTGTCACCAAATTTGGAGACCATTTAACGACATTTTGGTCCGATCTCTCTATCTTCGCAATATGTAATGAAATTCAATAAATGTAATTGCCCACTATGTTAGCTGTAATCCTAATTCTACTCATATATTGCTTTATAGTAATTTCAAGGCGCAGAAAGTACTGGAAATGTCTCGTGACTGGTTGAAAACTATAAAAGGCCGGAGAGAGAGCATCTGTGTTCAGTTGCTTAGTTATTGTAGCTCAGAGTTGTTTAGTTAGCTGCTGTTGTTATTTTTGCGAGTTTAGCGTGAGATCGGATTAGTTTTCTTTTTAAATGCGCTTTGTTTTGCGTTGCGTTTAATGTTCTTAGTAGTTTGAAGGGTAACTACTGATTGTACTGTGAACAATTGTACGAATATTTCTGTGGAAAATTCCAGAGTTCTGAAATAGGTCTTTTGATAAAAATAAATTTTATTTTATAATTATTTTATTTTATTTTATTTAAGGGGTGTTGGAAGCCAAAAATCTTCAAAAAATATCGATTTCGGATTTTTGCATTTTCAAATTCTCTACACTTTTAGCTTTCTAAAAATACCATACTTTAATTTCTTTGAAAATTAGAACTTTAAAAAATCTAGTTTTATTTTATCATCTAATGCTTTGATAAATGAGGAATTTTACATAAAAACGCGTTTTTCTCCAAACGGGAGTTTTTTATACTCGATGCACCTTTACTCAGGAACTACTGCTCCCAGGTGCCTAAAATTTTTATGGCTTATTTATTATATTTTCTAATATTTACTGAAATGAGCTTTTTGTGATAATTTAAGATAAAATTTTTTTTTTAAAAATTCACAATTTTTTCTTTGCGTGAGAAAAGTGCTAAATTTTACTATGCCTAATAAAATAGTCTAGAAATTATTCTAAAATTCAAAATGTTTCAAAAGCTTATTTCAGTAGAATCTGATAGGTGTACGTTAATTACACAAAAGATTTCAAGAGTATATCTACAGCAGATTTTGAGAAAAGGTACATCGAAAATGGCCAATTTAACATTGTCGGTATAGGGGGTTCCGACACCCCTTCAATAATCTATTATCGGAATTGTGCGTACAATATGATACGAAACTGTACGCATGAAATAATATTTTAATCTTATTTCAAAACAATTTTTAGATTAATTTTTTCATATATTACAGCAACAGATTCTAAATCAACAGTTTAAAAAGAATCTAAATACTTAAATTAGTTCAGGAAATTATGCAAAATATTTCTTGAATTACATTATAATTTCAAGATTTTCGTATTCTATGTGGTGAAAGGAAAATGCCCCTTGCTATCTCGAATTTTCTGCTGTAATGGTTCAAGTAAACAGATGCATTTCTAAAGTATTTGCAAAATTCCATTAACTTAACAAGTAAAGCAAATCTGAAAGTTCTTTTAACGCGAAGCACAAACAAAAGGATTAATGTTTATTGATTTCGCCTTTCATTCTTTCTTCCATGCTCGGAAAAGCAATGAGACATCATTACTTTACGTATGTACACCCTATCTCATTTTAAGGAGGCTTTTAAGTTTTCTTCGAATTTCGAAAAGCATTATTCAAAGACTTTTCACTTAGGTCGTGTCTTAGATTTCAAATGTAGATTTAAAGTAATTTAGAATGACAGATTTTATCTTAAAAGCTTCCTCATCTCTGCGTCGGCATTTGGCGCGTTTATATTAACTTAAAAGGAAAGAAAAGAACTTGATTTCAGCTTCGGCAGTTAAATTTTAATGAAAAATATTCCTTTTAACACTTCTTTGAAAATACGAAAGATTCAGTAAAAGGGAATGGATTCGAATTGAAATGTATACTGGATAATGCGGGTTGAAAGGAATTAAAAGGAGCAACTTACTAGAAATGTGTTATTCTAATGTATGAAAAATTGATAAAAATAAATAAAATATGATTGGACGATAGCAAATGCAGTGTTATTCCTAATTCCATCAAGAATTTCAGAAATATAGTAGGCAACCCGTTAATACATTTTTACGGTAGTAAAGCACAGCCAAAATCAATTATTTTATTTTACGAGATTCGCAAATGCTCATTGTATACATATTTAATGATACAGCAGAAAAGTACGTAAAAACGTATTTCATCCAACATGTAACGACCAACATCAGGAAAGGATTGAGCAAATCCTGGAGATTTGCTGGAAGCGAAAATGCAATAACAGTATACATAACTAACCCATACAAGAATAAAAAATGGCATGTTTGCATGAGAAACAGTTAGTTTGACATGCATGAACATATGAAATATATATGTAGCCTATATGGTAAAGTATTTCTCCCGCCTCCTTGGCAGGCATTCGTGCTGTAGTGGTCAGCACGCTCGACGTGTATTAGAGAGGTCCGAGAATTGACTCTCGGCGAAGCCATTGCTCATTTTTCTTCTCTCCTGCTTTCACAAAATACCTAATGTCTCTACAATATAGCTCATAATAGTACCAACAGTTACTTACATTAATTTAGAAGTCAAACAACAAAAATCAGTGTTACATTTTCAAATTTTCACAGGACTAGTTTCGATAGTTTCGATCCTCAGCTGCAACTTTCTAGGAGAAATTTCTAGCATTTCTCCTAGAACTTATTCATGGTTTCTTTTGATGTAAATTCATTATTCAATAATGTTCCAGTGGAGGGTGCATTTAGATGTCTAGAAACCAGACTTCGCGAATTTCATTTCTCTTGCATAGACATTGATGAGCCAATTTCTCTCACTCAACTCTATTTGAAACAAACGCATTCTGTTTTCCAAAATAAATATTACAAGCAAACTGAGGGATCAGCCATGGGAAGCCCAGTCAGTCCCATCCTGGCTGATATCTACATGCATTATTATGAATCAAAATTGTTTGAAACTTTAAACTTCCCGGTTTGGTTCCGCTACATAGACGATACTTTTACCCTGTTTGAAGGCAATAAAGATAATTTAAATAAAGTTCTTTCAATAAGGAATTTCATTGATCCTGCTATTCAGTTCAGTTTTGAGCTTGAGACTTGCAATTGTCTTCCGTTTCTCGACATTCTGGTCACGCGTAACACATCCAACTTCAGTACTACGGTTTACCGTAAAACTTCATCGGTTTGCCTTCCACCACACTTCAAATCCTGTCATCCGACTCAACAAAACTTAGCTTCATTTTATTTCTATGCTTTCTGTGCTCTCCAAGTTTGCTCCTCCAAACTATCCCTCGATGAAGAACTAAATTATTTAAAAGCAAAAGCTATTGACAGCGGCTTTTCATCCAACGTTATTAACCAAGCAATTAAAAAATTCTCATCTCAACACACCAAAAGGCAGACTCTTGCTTTAGGAGATTATAAAAATTCTGTTGTCATTCCCTTCTTTCCATCAATTAGCTATAAAGTTGCACGTGTTTTACAGAAATTTAACTTTCGGGTCGTTTATTCTCCCATCAATAAACTTCCGAGTTCCATACTGAAGGACCCCATTCCGGATATGAATTCCTGGGGTATTTGCAGGATTCCTTGCCAGTGTGGTTTAATTTACATTGGCCAAACTAAGAGAGCCTTAAAATTTCGCGTTCAGGAACATGAGGCATATGTTAGAAAAAAGGAAACACAGAAATCTTCTGTTGCCCAACATTGTTGATCCGAAAATCACACTTTCAATTTTTCTGCTGCCAAAATTATTCAAAAAACATCTTCCATTGGTAAAATGGATTTCCTAGAGGCATTTCACATTGAAAAAAATCTTTCTGTTCTAGTTAATGACGATAATTTCAATCCATCTTTGCCTTCACCCTTTAAAGAAATTATGTTTTAGTTCTGGTTTCATCAACAGATGGCGCCAGTAGCTCGTCTCCTGTCCAGAATTTCTTATATCTAATCATTATATCTTATCTCGTTCATTTTCGCTTTTGCAGCTGAGGGAGATGGTTCGGTAAAACCATCGAAACTAGTCCTGTGAAAATTTGAAAACATAACGCTGATTTTTGTTGTTTGACTTCTAAATTAATATTTGTTTGGCGTGTTATTGTATCTTAGCAAGTTACATCTCCCATTTGTCTCCATATCAGTTACTAACGCAGTCTCAAACTTATAGCTAAAAACTCAGACAGATAAAAAAAGCTTAATACAATTACGTATTGAAATGAATAACTTTTAAAACTTATTCAGATTATTATTATAACAGCAAATAAATATTCAAATAAATATCTAAATTATTTTAACTAAACTATTTACGATATATTTTAAAACTTTATTAAAAATAAACTAGCTGATACTAGGTATAATTTCCATATTTAAATATCCCAGTAGGATTAAATATTAAGACATATCTTTTATACATGGTAAACACTGAATCAATGATCATTGTTTAATATCAGAGTTCAAATAGTCGAGGTAAAAAAGGACAGTTCTATATGTCCATTTTTAGTTTGTCAATCGACAACTTTAAAATGCCTTTTTCATGTCTCGAAAGCGTGACTTATGATATATATCAGATTATATATATCCGTTTTATATATGGCGTTGTCTCAGAATACATTTTTCCATACCAAATTCAATGTTTTCTGAAATTACGTGCCATTACTTCGATTATTATGTATATTCACCAATTTTTGTAATAATCATACATGCCATTGCTAGGATATTAGCATTTAAAACAAGCTACCAGTTTTAAATTTGGAGACAATAATGTCTTCTTACAGGAGGCGTCATGGTAGTTTCCACAGCTGGCGGCAATGACAACACAAATAGTCCTGGACGGCAGTTGGATAGTAGAATTTCCCCATGCAGTTGGACTCTCATTTAGAGACGCGCCACTTTGGGCAATAGTCGACAATGTCCGTGAAGATCAATTTGCGGAGAATAGAGCTGCAGGAGACAATGTACACGAAGATTACCAATGAACCACAACTTGCCAGTTAGGTTCTTCTGTAAGCAGCGAGATTTCTGATTTCAGATACAGCACTCTTAGGCGTTGTGAGGATTTCATACACAATCCATCTTCAAGGATAGGTTCTGTAAGCAGTCAGATTTCTATTTTCAGATACACCACTCTTAGGCGCTCTGAGCGTTTCATACACATTCGGTTTTCAAGAAGATAGCTCGTCATTCATTACAGTTGCTTCTTCCTCTTCAACTGGTGAGCCACCAAAGTTGTGATCATTTTTATTGATGGCATATCAAGATGACATAGTCCAATCAAACGTCCCTAGTACTTGTCTTTCTTTATCCTCTTGTTATTTCTTTTCCAACTTTTCTTTGCTAGTTATGCTTTTTGTAAACTATTAAACAAAACTGACTCCTCATACTACCAAAGCCTCACGTTATCCGTTATTGTCAGAGAGATATCACGGAACATTTCTGGGAAATTAATCAGGAAAAAAGCGAACCAAGCCTCACTTGAAAGCAAAAATGGTAAAATTTAATTACATCCTGAATAGCTCAACTGAGAAATCACTTTTTTTTTGCTGTCCTAAAAACAAAAGAAGAAAGATTTTTAAAACCAGATGCATAAACAACTTTTGAATTGTCCAATTTCCAAACCCATTGATAATCTCCATGTTACTCCGAGCTAAAATTATATGAAAAGGGATTTTTTAAGCAATCATAGTTCCGTTTGTGCATCCTTCCTTACGTCTTCGACATATGTACTATATTTTAGTTGTATTAATTCTATACTGAATGACAATTTTCACAATATTTCGAGCAAAAATTTCTCAAACGTTTTACCTTTTTTGAACGTACTGTCTTTTTAAATTCCTACTATTAGCTCTTACTCTCCCTATATCTTGTTCAAATTTTTAATCGTTAATAAAATATTTTTTATTCATCCACTCACGTTCAAATACATTCTTTTAAACGTGTAGTGGATGACACTTGAAGCTAATTCAGTTTTTTCACATATTAAAAATAATTAAAATTTAAAATTTCACATATTTCACATTGTGCCTTTCTTTCACACGCTATTTCAGAAAAAGTGTTATTTCGCTATTTCAGAAACACGCTATTTTGTGTCAAAATACCTATGTTAGAACAATGCTATATATAAATCTAATATATATCGTAAGTCGCGCTTTCGACACATGAAAAACACAAGTTAGATTTCGACAATTCGTATAGTAGAAAGGGAGATATATAACTGTCCTATTTTTTAAATTTCGACTATTAGCTCACACTCTCCCTATATCTTGTTCAAATTCTCAAACGTTAATAAAACACTTTTTTTAAACTTGTAGTAGATGACACTTGATGTTTTCTCGCATATTAATGATAATTATAATTTAAAATTTCACATATTAAGACTTACAAATAATGACCGTTTATTAGGAATTCTCACTTGCTGCAAACATTAATTTTATAACAACTTATAAATATTAGTTCGACTGGGAGAAATGAGATTGTAATATTTAACAAAAATAAGTGGCAACAGTAAGATAGAGTTCTAAAGATTTTTAAAGTGTAAGAATTGTAGTTTATAGAGTTGGATGAAGCGGATGTAATGTCCCATTATGTAACAAAAATTCTCATAAGTAGGAATTGACTTTGATTTTTTTATAGTACTTGTTATTAAGGAGAAAATCGTCAGGGATCTGCAAAAATATAAAACAATAATGTGCCAGTAATTGCGATTTTCTAATTTTTATGATGAGAAACACCAAAGCAGTATGTTTTCTTGTTTTCCTTAGAAGTACTTTGTTAGGAATTATTTCGTATGAAATGATTTCCAGAGCCCAGAAATCTCAGTTTTCTCACGAGAAAGCGAATTTTCTCATTTTCCTTTCTTATGAACTGAAAATGGAGGAATTAAACTACAGAATCTTGGATCTAACTTGATGCTAAATCCAGCTACTGAGTGGCCACTGAATTAAGGTGTTATGTTCAACACGTTTTTTGTATTTTCTATCCTTATGGATAAATTTTGATTGACACTAAAATGGAAGTAGATAATCTACTTTTCTGGATAATTTGATTGATGTATTCGTGGAAATGTTAAAATAACTAAATTTCTGTAAAAGAGAGCCATAAAAGTGTTTTGAAATATGTAATCCTATGTTTGTATTTCAAGTATGGCATCAACTAGTTTTCCAATATATCCAATTAAATCTTCTAATAGCACATATACAGTGTGTGTATAAAGTCCCGGACCCATTTTGATGCTTAATAACTCACAAAATAATAAAGATAGATTAAAATTAATAACATAAATGTTTAGATAGACTCAAAAAGTTTCATGACCCTTGTGAATGAACTTCCACGTGTGTCCCCTTCATCGCACGGAGGATATCAAGTCGATATTCAATTTCACGCCAGGTACCGGCAAGCATGTCGGCATCCACAGAGACTATTACGGTCGTAATTCTGGCTTTTAGGTCATCAATGTTCGACACTCTCCTCCCGTAAACGTTGTCCTTTACATCACATACAAAAGTACTAGAACAAACACATCAGAAGTAAACATAGCATTGCAATAGTTGCCAAAAACAAAAGAGAGAAAAATGCAATTAATAAGCAAACGATATTTAGAAAAGTACAGATATTTAGACCGGAAAATGAAATTATCTGAAATTAACCGCATGCGCAGACGATATTTACAAAAGTAAACATATTTAAACCTGAAAAGGAAAATATACAAGTTATTCCATCAATAAATGCCATACGTTTGCTTATATCTTTATTTTATGAGTTATTAAACATCAAAATGTGTCCAGGACTTTATAAACACCCTGTATATCTACTTCATCGCAACAGCAGAGGTTAACACGTTAAGCATTTATGAAGTATTAAAAAAACTTTATCGTGTGCATCTGTAGTTCAGCTTTAATTAAATTTGCTATCGGTTACGTTCATTTGTTATGAAGTTTTAGAATGTTCAGGAAATTATGACCTTTAACGCCGTATTGTTGACTTTTCTAAAAAAAAATTCTAAATAAGTCCCAAGTTTCGAAAATATATTTGTTTAAAAAATATCTTGAGCGATTTGTTGTTGAATTCTGACTTCATATGTAAACTGAAATAGTTCTCAGGTAATATTTCTTAGGTTAAATGAATAACTAATTAACTTAACTATTAATTAAGAAACTTTCGTCTTAATTATTTATTTTGCTAAATGGAGCTCCTCTCATTGAAGAAAGTTTACTCCTTAAAAATACTTTTACATAGGAGAATCCAGAAACAGTCTTAAGAAGATTACATTTATTTGTTTCAAATTAATTATAATATCCCCAAGCATAAAAATACATTTTCTGTGGTCTCTGAGAAGATACAAAGAGCTGATATTTTTCGTTTCTTCTAAAAAGCAATAAAAATGTATTTTAATAACAATAATTTTATGGTGAATTTATCCAGTCCATGTTTTGGGAAAACTGGAGCCCAGCAATATTTATAACAAAATAAACACTTCCGTAAAATGGAAAATAAACGGGTTTTGCCATGACAACAGACGCGCGCTAATACATAAAATTACTTAAGTAATATTATTCAATCTTAAGAGAAACGAGATATTTGTTATAGTGCATAATCGAAAATATTAAAATCTTATTTTTATAAAAAAATTCATGACTGCGAGAGTTGCAATTTAACTTATTTGAAAAAAAAAATAAGATTTTCTTAAATTTTTATTCAACTTCCTAAAAATGTGGTAATATAACAACAGTAAAAATTTTATTTTTACCATTTTTCAACTTTCAAAAATAGTTATTATTTTGGTCTTTTGTGAAAGATTTTATTCTGAGGAAAAAAGAAAGGCAAGATCTAGAAGTTTTAACATCACTATAGTATGAGACATCGCTTCATATTACTTTTCTCAGCATTTGATTGAAAAGAGACAATAAGGCGTCACCGTTAATATGAATACTTAGTTTGTGATGTTCCACCCTTTTATCTAAGAACTAAACGGGGAGGAACCTAATGAACAACTAAGCGAATGTTCGCTTTAGTTCAGGAATATCTTTAGGCGTAAACTCGAGAAGGGTTAATTACCCTTTATTGCTGAAAATAAGAATTGACAGATGACTCCTTTCTCAGTGCGTACAGCAAAGCCTCCACTTGGGCTTGAATTCAAAATAATAAGGGCTGAGACTTCACTAATGCTTAATTAAAGAGATACAGCCGAAGCTATCAAAATGCTAAGTAGTTGGCCCCTAACTATCGAATAAGCTAGCGAAGCTATCAAGGGCCTGTAATGGGGCCGAGCGTAGTAACAGTTTAAGGCAGCCATAATCAACCTTTTTCGTCCGCGGGCCACATTCTCGGAAGCGCTATTTCAAGTGGGTAAGTGGCAACATTATCACAGGCCAAGATAACAATGCGAAATAACCTCACCCATTTGTTTTATCATGAATATGTATTTTAATACATAATTGTTAGAGAAGAGCATGTTTCTGACAGCTTAGCTTTTGAAATATGGCCGAACGTATTGTTAATTAAAATGTTCTTAGTTTTTGTTAAAACAAATGTTCACTTTATTTCAGTTGCCATCTGTAACTCCTCTATAACCTTATAAGGTATTTCTCCCGCCTTCTTCGCATGCCTTCGTGGTGTAGTGGTCTGCATGTTCGACGCGTAACCGAGAGGAACCGCGGTTCGATTCCCGGTGAAGGCGTTGCTCATTTTTCATCTCACCTGATTACAAAATATCTTAATGTCTCTACAACTGGCGCTCGAAAAGTGGTGGATGATGATTCTCCACCACAGGGATTTGGCGATTGGGTCCTCAAAACTCCAGTCGCCCTTTAAAAAGGGGAGTATATAAGGTATTTCTCGCGCCTTCTTCGCATGCCTTCGTGGTGTAATGGTCTGCAAGCTCGACGCGTAACCGAGAGGTCCGTGGTTCGATTCCCGGTGAAGGCGTTGCTTATTTGTCACTTCTGCTTCGTAATAACCTAATGTCTCTACAACCTCTTGACAGTCATTTGTAAGCAATTATGTTTTGTTAAATATCTTGCAAGACAGACCAGACTAGTAGTTACTGTGAACTGCCACTATGGTTCTTGGGGACATTACAAAGGGAATGATAAATTTTAGTTTCTTCCAGTGCTGCTGATAAACGGGAGCTTGCACCTAGTACCGGTCAGCTGTTATTGTAATGCAATACAATTAGTATAGGAAAATTATATTTTACACATTTCACGGAGTATCATGTTTAATATTGCATCAAGTAGAAATTCTATTACTAATGAAAAAATAGAACAAAAAGAATAGCAGGCACCAAATCATAATATAGCGAATATAACACAAACACATACATATTCACAACTACTGTGTAATTATGATACACCCAAGGATAAAAAGTTAGAAAAAATCTTGCTTAGGAAACTTAATACAGCTTTTAACACTCACTTGCTCATGTTTCAAAAGTAAAGAAATGACAGTGTCAGAGTTTGTTTGCTAATATTTGATTTAACTTTTAACTCTCCTACTATGGTTGCGCGAATAGTACCAGTCACAACTTTAAGACATAAGATCAACTAAATTAGAACAAGTAATACAATTAAAATAAAAAAAGAAACGTTAGTTACATAATTAATGTATTTATTACATAAAGACTAATGAGATCGTTGAAATTGTGTACACTTTTTAACAATCTTTTTTATATCAGGCTTACAATTACTGCAAGCTACTCGTAAGACATCATCCAAAGGATAATCAGTGAGCCGGTTTCTGTATACACGTTTTGCATACTTCATTTCAGAGTATATCGATTCACAAAGATAAGTTGATGCAAAAAATGTGAGAAAACGTTTTGTACAGTTCTGTATTGTCCAGGCACAGTTTTCCAAAAATCGGCGTCGGGAGTCGTAGCCAAAAGGCAAACGCGCGCTAGTCAGAAACTCTGAGGCTCTCTCTCGAAGTGAGTGGAACTACGACTTAAATACGACTTATATAGGATTATCTAAAGTTTCAGAAATAAGGAGTTCATCTAGCATCATCGGGGAAAGGCATTTTGTTACGACATCTGTCAGTGAGTCCTACAGAAATGATGTTCATCGATCTATGCCTCTTAGCTCATCTTTAGGCTGTATTCGACATGTCAGTAGCCGAGTTCAGCACTTATTAAAGAAAAATTGTGCGTTTTATAAATCAAGCCCGAAACTGAAATTTTAAAAGTTGAAATTTATCGAAAGAAACGAAAAGCCGTATTCTACATACTTATATGCTAAATGCGGTACTAATGTCTGTTAAAATACTGATTTCTTAAGGGGACGATGGACTTTAAAGTAGCTAAAAATCAACCAAAATATTTAATTTCTTTTTCTACACTGGCAACATTCCATAACCGTAACTACATCGTATGCAAAAATCGGAGTTCAAATATTCTAATTTTTAAAGAAGTTATAAGCATTTAAACTGTGTAAGCAACGTTAACTTTGCTCTTTAAATTTTGAGGAAAAATGTAAAAAAATGCAATTCAACATTATTTATTACTATTATAACTTATATACTTGCCCAAAAGATCAACATTTTGGCATACCCCGTTCCGCCTACCGATTAAGGCACTACAGGTCCTACCCCCCGCAGAACCGAGGCCGAGGTTCAACCTCTTTCCCGGCCCCTTGAGAGGCAGGCGCAACGCACCCATTTTGGGGCGTCACTGGCCGTCAGTTTGCTACCCACCAGTCGTACGGGCGAGCCCGTCGCAGGGGGACATTACCCAGCATACCCAGGGCGCTAACCCCGGGCTACTAGAGCCACCCTGCTCTAAGACATGCCAGAACCCCGGGCCGGCCAATAAGTGACCTTTCCGGAGTCCCCAGAACCACTAAGTTCGTAATGTGTATACCCCCGTGGCCGAGACTGCCTAGGTACAGATCCTAGCCAGTAGCTTCGCAGAGTTCTCTACGTCGACCCCCGGGGGGACTTGCCCAAAAGATGTGTTTTATTTCTAAAAAAAAAGGCTAGAAATGTCGGTACTGACAATTATGAATTTAACTTTGGTTATGTAACTGCTATACGCGTAGAACAGAAGGAAACAAACTCGTTTTCCCTACTCATTGCAAAAACGCGTGATCAACGTCGCGTGAACCAAAGCAAAAACAGAAGTTTAACTGCTTGGCAAAAAACAAAAAATATTGTAAAGAATTAAAAGATAACGTAAATATAACAAATGAAGGTTAAAACATATAATGCGGGTGAATTTTAAATGTTTCTTTGGATAGAATGCATAAATTGTTTCTACCTATAGCTTCGAATAACATAGCAGTTTGCGATATGTTTATTTTTGTCATATTTTATATCATGAGATTAAAAATAGTTAAATGATACAAAAATGTTATCGAGTGTTTACAAATTCATATTTAAAGTTAATTTGCTGTTTCTCATGACCATGTATTAAAGGTAAGTTTGAAGAAAAACTTCAAATCCGGTTTTCTCAAAACAAATTTTTTCGCAGTTCGTATGTTTTGAAAATGTTCCATGCGACACATTTTTAGTTAAAAATGGATGATATTTGAAAGAAACTATCTTGTTATATGTTACAGTAGATCTGTGTAAGCATTTTTGGATATGAGGTTATTACGAAGTTTAAACTTGTGATAATATGTAACAAAAGGTGACATATTTTCGAAAACTGGGTATAAATTCACAAAAATCCCTTTTAAAAATATTTGATCCATCATGTTCAATAACGGATGCACAGAAACTTTTGTCAAGTTCTTACAACTAACTAAAAGGAAAAATTATGACAAAATATTGAAAATTAGAGAGTAAGGAGCATTTTAAATTTTTAATTAAAATAATTCATTATTTGTTTTAAAATTTTTTAATTTAAAATAAATTGAAATTTTCAACATATATTTTATAAACTGATGTTATAATATGTATATGTATAAAATTTCATGTTAAAAACACAAAAACTAATTTTTAAAGTCCACCGACCCCTTAATAGGTTACTAGCTTCTGAATCATCCTGTTATTGAACCACGCACTATTGAAATTTCCGATAAAAAGTTAAGAACAGAAACAAAATCTGTTACTTTTATTAAACATTTCGAAGGAAACCTCTTGGAGGTGTTCATTGCTTTCATTTCCCTCATTTGTCTTTGAAAAACAGAAAGCTTGAAGAAAATATTTATTGCAGACATTGTGGGCCAGGAAACAAATATACAGCTATGAATACTCGAAACCTTATAAATAAGTGTACGAATCTCCGTATGACGTTAATTTAGAAGAAAACAATGTCACAGAAATTTTTTTATCATTCGGTTTAATCATTTAAACAGCTCATTTCAAATCTAAAGTTTTATGTTTAGATCAGTGATTCTCAACCACTGTTCCACAGCACTTTTATATGCCACCAAATGCTTAAAGCGTGCCATCAAATTTTAGAAGGGCTTAATCGTGGTATGCGGTACACATGCGAATTGGCAAAATTTGGTGATTAAGACCTACAATCTTAAGACAAGCGTAATAATTCTGGTATCCAAGTCAATTTTGGTGCTCTGGAGGCGAGCTCGTTTCGGAGCATTTTCTCACATGTTCAATATATAATTTAAATTGAGAAGTTCTGATTGGTTCTGATTATTTTTGTATTTGTTACAATAACAGTAATGGTTTCGCGGAGTTTCTGATTGATTACTATCTTTGTAATTAATCGGGTACTAGTTTCTGATCGGTTATTGTTTCTATTTTGCATTCGTAAGCGTGAATGATTCAAGTCTGGAAGCTAAGTTCGATTACTTGTTACTGCATACGGAAGTAAGGCGGTTGTCTAGAGGAAAAGTTTTATCTCGTGTGCTGGAATGAAAAGATGAAATGTTTTTCGAACAAAATAAAAATTATGATTTTGTTCATTTGTTGGAAGATAAAATATGGTGTGCTAAGCTAGCTTACTTATGAGAAGTTTTTGTTAATTTTAGTAACATAAATTCAAGCATGCAAGGGCCGAAAGAAAACATATTAAACCGAACAGATGAACTGGTGGAATTTCAAAAACAAATAGCTTTATGGAAGAATAAAGCTCAGGAAGGCAATGTGAAAAAATTTGAGTCAGTCCCAAAAGATTTTAATAAAACTATTGACAAAATTGTTATGGACGATTTGACATCATTAGAGGAGAGAATTATTCATTATTTCCCTAATTTAGATGTAAAAAATTTTGATTGGTTTTGTAATCCATTTGTGATAACGAATATTTCTGCATTTGAATTAACTTTGAATGAAGCGAATGAACTTATTTCTGTTTCTAATAATCGAGATTTAATTTTAAAATATTCGGAAGAATCAATTATTTCGTTTTGGATTAACATTAGATGCGATTATCCCATGATGGCCAAAAAAGCTTTAAAAATATTATTACAATTTTTTACATCTTATTTGCGTGAATTCAGATTTTCAGTTTCAACCAACATAAAAAAGAATAAAAGATCGAGACTGTTAAATGTAGAAGACGATATGTGAATAGCACTGTCATTTTTACGACCAAATATAAATGAAATTATCAAAAACATCAAACTCGAATTTCTCATTAAAAGTATACCTATTAACTTCTAATTAATCCCTTAATCGTATTGCTGTTTTTGTAGTACATATTGTTTTATTTAACATTCAAAATTATTATCATAAACTATTTTACACAGTGTATTATAGGTAAGTAAACAACTTTTAAACTTATCTTTTTCTTTGTGTGCCGCCAAATTTTGAAATCGTCAAAAGTGTGCAGCGACAAAAAACGGTTTCACTGGTTTAGTTAATTAAGGTTTAGTTAATCACTGGTTTAGTTAATTAAGAATTAAAGATCTAAATTTTTTAAACTAGTCAACCAGCTCGAATCTGCTGGACTTAAAAATTTTCTCAAGAGTTAGATTGAGACTTGTGCACGAAAATCAGATAGCAATTTCTTTTAAATCCCATGATTTTTATATGTTTCAATATATTTTTTTAACTTTTTGAAAATATAACAATAAATACTTCGAGGTGTTGGAATATATCTGAAATGCTTAGACCGAACTCCTTTTTTTTTCTTTTAAATTACTGTGTTTTCCGGCGTATAACGCGCAGCCCACAGGTGTATAACGCGCATCTATAATTTCAAGCTACATTTCTTATAAATATACCTAAAAACGTATATCCGCCATATAACGCACACCAGATTTTTTTACGAAGAAACCTAAAAGATACATTTTTATATTTTGAGAACAATTATTAGAAGATTTGTCTTAGCCTTTCGAACAATGGTATACCCAAATGACAAGAGATAAGGGGAATAATACGTATGTGGATTAAATGCTTAAAGGAGTAAATATAACCGCAAAAGAGGGTGCATTGTATTCAATGCAAATGTTCAAAAGAATGCTATTGTAGGATTTCAAAAAAAGTCGAACATAATTTACAGTAAGAGTGCCTTTATAACCCGAAAGAATTCGCGGAATTATGCTTCAGATGTTTTCTCTTTCTGTGGTCATTTGAGGCTCTGGTTTTGAAGTGGACATCGAAGCTTTTATTTAGGGCACAGTTAAACTAGCGTTTCTTTCAGTAGTAAATATGGCTCCTGCCAAACGAAATAGCATATAAATGGTTTCAAACACAAAGTCATCCAGTTTTCGAAACAAAATGGAAATCGTGCTGTAGCAAGGATGTTTGAGGTTGGTGAAAGATGATGATTATTTACTTATGGATCAGAGTAATGGTGAAGATGATGAAGATGAAGCAGAAATAAATGATGTGTCCGAAGATATAAAGGAAGATGAACATGATGAACTCATGTTATCCGACAATTAAAAGTTTTCAAGTTAAAGAGGTATGTTATTTCTTTTAAATAAACGCCATAAGTACACGTAAAAATTCAGCTTTTATATGCAGATGCTTTTCATATTTTAATCTATCATTTTTATGTCCAGCGTATAACGGACGCCTGTCAATTTCAGTCATATTTTTGGTGTTAAAAGTGTATGGTTTCTCTTATTCCGCATAACAAATTATTTTTTAAGTTTGATACCTTTCCTGAACTCCTCAACTTCCCCTCGCATTTCCTCGTCAGTATGTAAATTTAAAGTTAAGTGAAGTGATTGTTTAAACGGGTGAATTTTATTCAAAGGGTGTTTTCGCTAGACAGCGCACGTTTCGTTGCTATCTCGCTATTACGCTAATACGCCCCTTGGCCATTTTAAATAACAGTCACGCCTGTTAAGTTTGTGGATCAGCCTAAGTTAGCCGTAACTTAACGTGCTATCCCAGCACTATTCTAGTTGGACTTGAATTGATTTACGTTAGAACTGCAAATGTTCGGTGTTATTGTAAAACACGAATTCGTTGCTATCTCGCTATTACGCTAATACGCCCCTTGGCCATTTTAAATAACAGTCACGCCTGTTAAGTTTGTGAATCAGCCTAAGTTAGCCGTAACTTAACGTGCTATCCCAGCACTATTCTATTTGGACTTGAATTGATTTATGTTAGAACTGCAAATGTTCGGTGTTATTGTAAAACACGAAGTATGTGTCTTTCTGTTCCGAGTTGAAATAATAAACGGTTATTTTCACCTTTCTTCTGTAGTGGTATTAAATTCACGCCTGTGCTAGAATTCGCCAGGTTCTTTGTAGGATCTAGTATAGTTTATGTGGAATGCCGGAATATACGGTACCTTAAAATTTTAATATTGTTAAGGACTTTGTATTTATTTAACTATTTTAATAGAATTGTAATTAAAATTGTTTTATTTTCCCGTGCAACGCAGCGCGTGACGAATTTGAAGAGAAAGCTACCTCGAAAAAGTAAAAATACAAAGGCGCGTGCATTTACACTCATGTCCATAAATTAGGATAATTCGGAGTCACGCAGAAATAGAACTCTAAAATAAATATATCACCTGTAAAATCACTACACACATCTTCAAGAGTCATATGCAAATTTCAGGAAGTAACCAGATGACACCGATTGTACGTCACAATGACGAGAATGTCAGAGAGTGGTATATAAGGAATATAGGCAAAGAAGTAAAATTGTTCGTAGGCGCTTGATAAGCATTTCACTGCAATAACCGAATAGTTATGACACAAAGAACGCATTTGGATGGTTTTTTACGTGGTAGAATTATCGGCGTCTGGAATATGGGCGTACCCAACTGGAAGTATCAGAATACTTGAAATTGTCCAGAGTGTCATCTCCAGGCTTTGGCAACGATTCCAAGATGATGGTAATGTGAGTAGACGTTACAGCACAGGTCGCCCCAGAGTTGCAACGCCGAATGAGGACCGGTATTTGGCAGTTACTGCCAAAAGAAACAGGCGGAGCACAGCCTCAGACCTGTCTCGTCAGCTCTCTTCAGCTACTGGTAAGACAATTTCAAGGCAGACCGTGTACAGACACTTCGGCCAGATTGGTCTATATGCTCGTAGACCTGTCAGATGCGTTCTACTTACTGCAACTTACTGTCGCCTGCGGTTAGCCTGGAGTAGAGAGCATGCATTGTGGACACAGCAACAGTGGGCTTGTGTGATGTTTTCCGACGAGTCCAGGTTTAGCTTGCAGTCTGATTCTCGCCGGACTTTCATATGCGGAGCTCCAAGTACCCGTTACCACCAAGAAAACATCATTGAACGACACCGTTACGGTGGTGCAGGAGTGCTCGTTTAGCTTGGAATCATTCTGGGTTCCAGAACTGACCTGAATGTTAAAATTGGAACTATGACAAGCCAAATCTATCGGGACGTCATTCTGGAACAACATGTACGCTTGTTTCGGGTTGCTATGGGCGCACAATTTGTGTTTATGGATGACAACACCGGTCTTCACCGTGTAAACATCGTAAGCGAATGCCTTCAATCGGAGGATATCCCCCGTATGGACTGGCCAGCATTCTCACCGGACATGAATCCAGTAGAGCACGTGTGGGACATGCTTGCCCGATAAGTTGCACCCCGTCAACCTCCTCCTACATGTCTACCAGAACTTCGGAGAGCATTGCTTTTCGAGTGGTGTAATATCCCCCAAGATCAGATCGATAATTTGATACTCAGCATGCCTAGGCGTTGTACGGACTGCATTGCTTCGTCTGGGAGACATACAATGTATTAACAAACATACCAACCATGTAATATTGTTTTTTTGTAAATAGGTTTTTTTTTTGTAATTTGCTCCAGGGAGATAAAAATCGCTAATTTTTTTAATAATATCAAACATATAGCATCTTTTTTGCTCTTTACCTTTTGTTTAATAATTTACAAATAAGTCAAATTTGTTCTGCTTCTAACTCTTCCTTTGCCTGATTTTGCATTATTTTTAATTTATGGACATGAGTGTAATATTTAATAAATAAAAATCTCGTAATTGCTTTTGCCATCCACAAAAATCGAGGTTTTACCAGATTGTTCTAGTAAATAATTAAAAAACCTTATAAAAGCCAACTTAAACACCTCAGTTCAGTTGTAGTTGTAGCTGTTTTAAGCGAACTGTTTGTTTACTTAATGCTGTGATTGATTGTAGAGAATTCGCTGTGAGATTGGATTAACTTTCTCTGTTTTGAATTGAATTCTGTTTAACATTTGAGATATTGTGATGGTATACGAATATCTCTGAAGAAATATTGTGTAAAGAATAAATTTTATTAACTTTTCAACGGCTTGGGCATTCAATCCATTATGAACCCGTACGCACGCAACAATATTTAATTTATATATCACTCGTTTTTTACGAGTATATTCTTAGCAAATTATTGTTTATGTTAAAGAAGTATTGTACCATTGTTCGTAATATGAACATCTGAAAAAAAGAAGATGTCAAAATCGGCGAAGAACGAACCAAAAAATTACGATTTACATTATTACTTATATCACTGAACCAATTATAAAAAATTTTAAAAGATGCTACATGTTTCTATCATAAATTTTACTACGTAAAGCAGATAGATTTTCAGCTTCCTTTCTTGAAAATGACTTTATCGCAGATCGTCACTTCTGTACTCTGTAAATATGAGGACGATCCCTTTCTCATTTCTCCTCGCTGCGAGCACTTCAGTGTTTGCTTTTAACTAGCAAGAACCCTTCTCACTGCAGGAATTGGAGAGCTCAGCGAAAACTATTGGCCAATTGCAGTGCACTATTTGCCTTGGAGCTCTGTATGTGCATACACATGCGGTACGTCTCTATTTTTAGTCTTTGTATTACACTGAGTTTTTCCTAGGGAGCTACTCAAAACTACATATGCATGCATATGTCAGCGAATACTCAAAGGTGAAAGAATGTATCGATTTATTCAAAGTTTTAATAATTTATGAATTTGCAAACTGGTGAATATTTTAATGGAGCATTTTCGATTTCAGATCTGAGCTCTGAGCTTTAAATTGTCGTACTGACATATTCTAAATCTGGTTTGCTTTAGGAATAGTAAAATATTTTAGAATCATTACTTGTCTCGTAACTATAATGCAATGATTCAGTAGCAAAAATGTAGTAAACAAGTAATCTAACGTGCAAAGTATAATTTCATTTCCCTCCCTAATAATGGAGCCAATAAATGATACGAAACAGATCTGATTGGCAGAAATCATCAGACCTGAATTACACAAAGAGTAAATAGGGCATAAAGTGAGTAGACATCTTTGAATTTACGAACTCAAAGCGATTTAAGAAAAAACGTTTAAAATTCGAAATCTGTAACAAGGAATGACATTAAGGAAAAGAAGATTTTTTTTAAATGAAACAAAAACTAAATAGATTACAACAGGTAGTTTATTTAGTTTAATAATTAGCAGTTATCTTTTATTAATGTGAGCTCGTAAAAATGCAAATCCACTATAAATAAAATTTCTTAAAAAAATTATTTTCTAAAAACCTTATACAAGGTATGATACAAAAAAAAAAAAAAAAAAAAAAACAGTGAGGATAAAAAAAAAAAAGACCGTGTAGCTTGAAAAACGTGTGCTGTCGGCAACAACTGTTTGGAATAGCAATAGTTGAGTGGATTCCCATTTGTTAGACAGTTAATCAGCATTACTACACTGAAGTACCAAAAAGACTTCTTGAAAAATTAGGAAAAAATAGCCACATTTGTGGAGTGAGGGATGGCTGTTGCATCAGGACAGTGCCCCCTCTCACACGGCCCTATCAACAATCAGTTTCTGACCAGCAAAAACATTACTGTAATAGGGCATCCTCCATATTCACCTGATTTGGCACCATGAAAAGTTTTTATTCCCTAAAGTTAAACCTTTCTTAAAGAGAATCCATTTTTTCTCAGTTGAAGATTTTGAAAAAGATGAATCTCCTGAAGAGCCTTACAAAAACCTCACTCCAGAATTGTTACCACCAGTGGCAGCACCAAATGCAGGTATTTGAATGCTGAAGGGAATAGTTTGAATGTGATAATGGCACGGTCACGGAGAACTAATAATAATAATAATAATAATTCATAATAATTTACTCGAATAGTCTCGCGTGTGTGTGCGTGTGTGTGTGTGTGTGTGCTTCTGTGTTTGTGTGTTCGTGTGTGTGTGTTTGTTTGTGTGTGTGTGTCACAATTATTTTAGCACTAAAATCAATCATAACTAACGTATGTATTGGAAGAAATACGACTTTAAAAAAATGAAGCAGAGATAATGACTTAAGCATCAAGTTTTCGTTTTCAGTTTCTAAATTAAAACAAAGTAAAATAAAATAAATAAATAAAAGTTGTTATTCGAGGCATTTTACGTAGCTAATATTTACGTGCTAATTTAACGTATTTATATTTATTAGAGAATTTTTTATATTATGTATAAATTTATTATTTAACTCTGAATGTAGAATCAGGTAAGATTATTTAATACTGGACAAAAAACAAACCCGTAGACTGGCATAGATTTTAAATGAAACTTCATCGATTTCCAGGTTAGAGAAACAAACACATCTCCATCTCTTTTTCAGGAGCAAAAGAAAATACAGTACCCTCCGAAAGTTAAGGGACAGCATGTTTTTGTGTCTAATTTGAGAATGAAGCAACATAGAAACAAGAAATTTACAAGACATGTTTTCTAAACAGTTCTTTAATGAATGCGACATAGAATGTTTCTAAAGTAAAACACAAACATGAATTACAACAAAAAGTTGCACTATTGGCAGAGAAATTCAGTCTTGGAGAAACAGTATATCACAGCTTTTTGAAAAAAAATGGGATGATAACATTATAAAAATAGGTTCTAATAAGGAATGTGCCCACCCCTAGCTGCAATGCATTGGCGGCAGCGACTTTCCATGCTGCCAATTAAGTTGTGGGTCAGTGAAATGGAAAGGAACGATCAGACACGGAGTAATGCTTGTTCAAGCTCATCCAAGACCTTGGAGGAGGATTTAAAGCAGCAGCCTGTCTCCCAAGATAGTCCCGACGCTGTATCGGATTCAGGTCTGCGGACTGAGCTGGTCATTCCATCCGCTCCATACGGTGACCCTCAAGATATTCTTCAGCAACCCGAGCTCGGTACAATCGCGCATTGCCGTCCGTCAGAAGAAATCCAGGATCAATAGCAGAGGGATATGAGGGACATATTGATCAAGGATATCATCTCGATATCTTACATCGGTCAAAGTTCATCCATGGAAGACATGCAGGTCAGTGTGATCACCGAGAGAGATCCCAGCCCAAACCATTATTCCACCACTCTCTGTAACTGTGTCTTTCCACTATGTGGGATTGATTGAATGTGGCGTGTTGTTCTCTCCAGATCAACTGACCACCTGAATGACTTTCCGATGTGAACCTGGACTCGTCTGTCAAGAGAACTGACGCCCATTGTTGACTTGTCCAGGAGACGTATTCTCTTGCCAGACATAAACGGGCACCTCTGTGTCCTTGGGTCAAGGGGACACAAAAAACTGGTCATTTGGCATCAGACCTGTATTGTGCAGGCGAAATTCTTGTTCCTGTTGCCATTAAATGATCTGCCATGAGCTGAGGCACAGCAATAATGCTCCTCCTTTGAGCCGAAAGAGCTAACTAACGGTGTACCGCAGGTGTTGTAACTCTAGGTCTGCCTGGAACATATCTTCTAGATACAGAATCCTCGGATTCAGATTGATGCCATGAAATTTCCCATAGTCGGTGGTTCACATTACGAGAGACATTGAGACTTCTAACAGCATCACTTGTGACATCCCGATTTCCATCCATCCGATCGCCAGTCACCTCAACGAATCGGGCAAATGACTTCTGGACATAGATATACTATCCTGGTTATTGTCCACGAAAGTGTAATAACTGAAGATCGACATTCGCGACAAAAATTACAACTTTTGCGTTTTTCTCAAACTCCTATATACGTATTCCTTTCTGTAAAAGAAATGTTGTAGCTACTGGTTTTGCATATATAAACTTCGTTACTGTCATGCATATAAATTGTGAATTTAAATGTTACTGACATTTTTGTAATGGTGAACTTCGAAAACAATGCTGCGCCTTAACTTTTGGAGGGCAGTGTATATCATATCATCTCTATCTCTTCCTTATTGAAGAACAGATGCATTTCAGAAGTTAAAATAATATGTATTTCATATGAATACATTTCAAATTTATAGTACTAAGAATAACGTGGTAGTCAGAAAATTTTGAAGCAATTCTATGAGGTAATTGAGGATAAAATTCCTACAAGAACTTTTATGTGGTTCCTGCGCACAAGTACATATCTTTATTAACAATGAATTAGGATCAGCATGACAACGGATTCAAAAGAATCAAATGACATTTTTCGCATATCTTGGTTTTGTTGGCATTGTGTTAAGATATTAAATAACTATTGGTCTCACATTTAAGAGATGTGAATGACAGCATTCTTCTTGTAACAGTTGAAGACATTTGCAGTTATTTTCTATGCGATTAAAAATAATAAGTAAATGACTAGGAATTTCTAATAGAGTTAACAGTCAAGAAAACGGATGAAATATTTTTCAGCTTGTAATCGCCTTAAGAAACACGAAATGGATATCGATCCAATTTTAGTAAAAGCATTGCAGCTTTCCTGGTCTCTTGAGAGTTAATATGTTTGCTATTACAGGTTTTATTCACATAAGTAAAAAAATGGTACTTAATAAGCATCTGATGGTGCTCAAATGACATTTGTTAAGTACTTCTTCAGCAATTACATTGTAGCAACTAATGCATTTACAAGTATTTATTAAATACTTACGCAATTCGTAGTTTCCCCAAAAAGTTCTATATAAAGCGAATTGTTAATAGAGTAATGGACCATGGAAAAATTATAATTTTTATCACTAATTAACATGCATTTAATTAAGATGAATATAGTGTAAAGTCTTGGTAATTTTTTATGCTGAAGACATGAAAAATAGCAATGCCCTCGCCGGGACTCGAACCTGGACCTCTCGAATACGCCCCGAGTGTGCTACCGTTACACCACGGAGGCATGTAGAAAGGAAATAGAGAGGAAGAAAAATACCTAATATACTTCCCTTTTTAAAAGGTGACTGGGAATTAAGGGAGCCTGTCGTCAAATCCTGGAAATCAACAATCAAGAATCAACATCCATCTTTCTTTATAGTTCGGGCGCCACTGTAAATTAGTTTAGAACTTTTTGAAGCAGGAGACATGAAAAAGGAGCAATGTCCTCGCCGGGACTCGACCCTGGCCCTTTCGAATACGTGCGGAGTGTGCTTCCGTTGCACTACGAAAGTATGCAGAAAGGAAGGTAGAAACACCTTATAATATTAATGAATATGTTAACATGAATATATTTAATTAACTTGAGTTTCATATATATGATAACATCGAGGAATTAATTTATCACAGCGATCAAGAGATACCTATATTTTAAATTCCGTTTAATAAATTTGCGCGGAAGATGATTAAAAATTGCATGATAAGTGATAAAATATTTAGAATGTGCTCGCCTTGAAACTAAATTAATTACTTTTTTTTAGGAATATGTATTTTGAAATAAGTTTATGACATTTTACTTGACTGAATAAATTAATTGACACTAAATAACGTTCTTTGATGACGTAAATATATTTTGGACTTTTCTATCTGTATCTCTGATTATTGTGGAAGTAAATTTTTTTGGCAATAGGTGGTATGTATAAAATCTTTTTTTTTATAAAAATATGTAGAAAGGAAAAAAATCTTCCTTAATAACAGCCAAGACCAAATAAAATATATACGTTTAAATGGATATATTGAGGCATTTTAACGAAACATTTTAAAAATAAGCAACTATTTGCTAGTTAGTATTTATTTGCAGCTGCTGTCAATTAAATTATAAATAGATAAAAACGTTATTTCTGTACCATTTACGTTATACTCCACATGCGTTTTTCCTAAGGAATCCATAACCGAGGCGTGGAATTTCGAAATCATAACTTTCAGTCCTATACATACAAGAGAATGTGTGTTGTTGCTGCTACTTGTTGTGAGCTAACAAGTTCCTGTTTCCCTAGCAAACAACTTTAAACGTTTCCCTTAAAACGATTTAATACATGAGTAAAATTCTAGTCATAAATTTGTTAATTTATCAGCAACTATTTTAGAATTTTTAAAGCAGAAAATATTAAACGGGAAATAATAACCGAGAAATTTACATAATGACCAAAAATTTATAACTGAGAAATTCATATATAATATACTACCCGACATTGAAAATGCAACACAAAGAAGTAGGAGCCAGAAAGTGAGAAACCTCAGCAAACAGAGAGAGACAGCAACGAACAATAAGTGATCTTTATTTATTATAACACAGAGCGAGAACAGCGTCCGTTCAGTAGCTTACAGGACTACTTTTGACGGCGATACTCGAAGCAACACATCTAAGTACAGAGTCAGTGAGACTACGGATGGTGTCCCAAGGAATGGCTCTCCATTCCCTGTCAACCATTTGACATAGTTCGTATTGAGAGGGCGGCAAATGGCGTCCAACCACATCCTAAATGTGTTCGTCTGGTGAGAGATCAGGAGAAAAAGGTGGTCAGGAAAGCATCTGTACATCTTCCACAGCACATCGGCTGATGCGAGTAACGTTGGACCGTCACAGTGCCCTGAATACGAACTAGATGTGATCTGGAATAGAGCGCAGTTGCGCCCCAAATCATGATGACGCGTTGTGACACGTTGAGCGCGTTCTACGATTGCTACCGGGCTAGACCTGTCTCCACATCGACGCCACAATCATACGTGGCGACTATCATTGAAGAAACAGAAGCTTGACCTATCTGAGAACACGACCCTGTGCCCTTCCGTCGTCCATATCATTCCACCCGGCACCATTGCAGGCGTTGTCTTCTATCATGTGGCAGTCCATAGCAGTCATCTTAACGGATGCCATGGGCGTAGGCAAATGGTTCTGGTCCATATGGGAACTTGTACGGTGTATTGAACATGCTGCAGAATGGATATACAAGTGGTTTGCGAGTGCGCCACCACTTGTCGGCCGATGCGTCGATCCAAGCATGCTGACGTCACTCTGGCTGCACTGGCACCCCTCGTACTTGCCACATTTCCTTCTTCCAAACATCGTAGCCACAGCCGGTACACTGTGGATGCGTCCAGGTGTGTGTCAACTGAAATTTCTCGCATGGACCAGCCTGCCTTTCTCGGTCCGATCACCAAGCCCCTCATAAAATCTTCTGTCTACTCGAACTACCTCCTTTGAGCATGGGCTGGCATTCTTCGCTATTACAAGCGTCCTCTGAGATGAGAACAATTTTCTACGATGATTCTCTTAGCAGAAATAACGGCACTAAAACTGAACGTTTTGTAGGTTCTTTCCCTTACATTTTCTTCAACGCGCATTTCACATCATTCGCATAACTCGGTGACGTGCGTCTGCTCTAAATTTTGTATAATTTTCGCGTCACTCCTTTTTGGTGCTGCATTTTCAATGTCGGGTAGTGTACATAAGTAAATTTCTAATCACAGACTGGCTAATTTATCATCAGCTACCGTAAAAGTTTTAAAGCTGAAAATACAAAACAATAATAAGATTTTAAACTTTGTACAATAAATAAATAAAAAAATAAAAAAAAGCCTGAAACTTTCAGATTTCACATTACTTCGAAAAGGTATATTTTTTAATGTTTTGTGGGTTACTTTTATTTAATAAATGTCATGTTCTTCGTACTTAAACCATAAATTTCAGTTCAAGAGCAATATCGCAAAATTTTAAAATAGGCATATCTTTAGAAATTTAGATACAAAATCTCGCGAGCTGGAGACAAATATGTTTTTTTGTAAAGTGTTGCCACTGCTTGCTTTGAAATCGTTGAGTTTGTTAATCAAAAGTTAGTTAAAGTTTTACAAAATATGAAATAGATAACAAAGCAAATTGCAAATTCGGGCTTCCAGATGCCCATATTCGGGTGGAAACGTACGTTATTAAAAATTGGATGGCTCTAGGCATTGTTGTTTTATCACAATGTGAGAAACATACATAAATTTATACAGATTCTTCATTATTTAATTTCTTTAAATATAACACAGGGCTCTAATATTTGGTGGCAACAATTTGAAAAGTGAACCCGACATTTACAGTGAACCAAAGTAAAATGCCGCAACCAAATTAATAGTCCGTCTGAGCAAATTGCCCTTTTGGACTAATAAAAATTTTATTTGTCTTATGAAATATTAATAACACTTAAAAAATCTCTGAGTGTATTTCTAAATAAAACGCACCTGTTTAAATTCGGATTTTTATTGCGATTTATAGTGTTTCAAATAAACGAATTTCTGCGGGTCAAATATTGTGGCAAAAACATTTAAGTCAAGTTTCGAAATTTGTGCTTCAGCTCTGATCAGTGAAAAAGAAACTTAAAGTGTTTTTAAATTTTAAATTAAAATGGATCAGAAGTTTTCAAGAAAAATCCTCTCGATTTTTTTAAATTTTAAATTTTTTGACTTACACATTTCTTTCAATTACTTGCATTCAGGTTAAATGAAAAATTGCACACGATACATGCCGCGTCGTTTCCTAGGAATAAACTTGGCTTTTAATGTGTAAATCGAAATTATTTGCTTGGTGGTTAATGATCTACAAATCTTTCATATTCTTTTCTCCTTTCTCTGTAATAAAAATCAGTTTATATATAGCTCTCCATTCATTATAATAATGTAAATTAAGTAAATTTCAGTGTTATATGTAAAAATAAAATGTATAAAAATATATTTAAGGAATTAAATATTTCGAGATTTTAATTAAAATTAATTCCCCGCTGAATGCCTTGAGAGATCTCAATCTTTTTGTTGTAGTGCAAAATAATAGAGTTTCATGAAAGAAATTAATTTAAAATACATCTGGTAAATGTATCCCAGCAGAGTGTCGCTACAACAGCTATTCTTTGCTCAGGCATTTAAAGACAGTTGGTGGTGGTCTATTTACCGAAGCAAAAAATAAACAATATTTAAAGAAGTTTATTAAATCATTAGACAACTACTTTTTTTAAGATGAACATTTCTGCTTTGTTTTCTTTAAAGACGTTGATTATTTCACATTCTTTGTTTGCTCTGTATTCTTCAGATGCGCCGAGAAATAAATGAATGTAAGCAAACTACTGCACGAGGGGGGAGGATTTCAACTAAAGTATCCTTTTTGTTCTGCAAGCAGTAGAGCTTTTTTTTTTGTTTTTGTTTTATATGCATAAATGTGAAAAGCAGCTTATAGAATGGCAAGGGCAAAATTATGCAAATTACTTGGACATAAAAGGAATCATAACATCTTAATAACATATAGTATATATAAATTTTACGTTGTTGCCGAAACGGCTGATTAGAAATTCTTCTGATAATCTATCGTAAGCTAGAAATAAATATTAACACTATTAGCCCTTTGCAGTTCTTTACACCCGCTTGATTTTATCGAGCTCAATCCAAACTGAAATTCAAGCGCCATTTTTTGTATTGAAAATTCCTTCATGAAAGAATGATTAATCTGCACGCTAGTTTAAAATGTACAGAAAGATTTTAAACTTTACCTTTTTTACCACGTCTTTGGATTGAACAACCGTCATTGAACTGACCTTATAAGGTAGTTCTTTCACCTTCTTAGTATGCCTTCGTGGTGCAATGGTCAACGCGCTTAACGCGTATTCGAGAGGTCCGATGTTCGAGTCCCAGCGAGGGAACTGCTTATTTTGATATCTCCTGCTTTAAAAAAATACCTAATATCTCTGCAGTGGCGCCCGAACTAAAAAAAAGGCGGTGGGTGATGATTCTTAACTACCAGAATTTAGTGATCGGGGCCCATAATCCCCAGTCGACCTTTAAAAGGGAGAGCATATAAGGTATTTCTTCCGTCTTCTTAGCATGTCTTTGTGGTGTAACGGTTAGCACACTCGACGCGCATTTGAGATATCTAAGTCCTGGCGAGAGCATTGCTCATTTTTCACATCTCCTGCTTTCAAAAAATACCTAATGTCTCTACAACCTTAACCCTAGTTTATATAACATTTTCAAAATATAATACTTATTGCCCGATTCATATTATTTTATGGAGTTTTCAATATGTTATTATTGCAAGACTAGCTTTTAAGCTAATTAAATTTTAATCAACAAAAATCTTACGATTGTATAAATGTGTAAGATTTATTATTCAGTTTTAAATATTTAAACTTAAATTTCTCATTTTCATTTGCATTAAAATATGTAAAGAATATATATAATAATTCTTTAAAGTTTCGTTTTAATAGTGGTTCAAAATATCTGACCATCTCAATAAAACAATCTTTTCTATATTCTGTCGCATCTATTTTTCACGTTCCAATCACTTTTCTCTTCCTTTTAAATCTGTTTCGTATTTATTTAATGTTTTCATAGACTTCTTAGAAAACGAATAAGGTCAAACTAGGTCTTGAATTTGAAAAATATG
>KK114666.1:181811-259338 GCA_000611955.2 Stegodyphus mimosarum
GAAAGAAAATTTTTATATGATTTTTCTAGAAAATTTGTTTGATTTCTGTAGATTCAGCAAAAGTTAAATGCGGTAAAATATTTAAAAGTATAAATAAAAATATACTCAAAATGTACAAATATAACAAAATTATTAAATGTAACTTTGCACAAATTTATCCAGAAAATTCTAGACAAAGTTAGATTTAATAATTAGTTTCTAATTCTTTATAATTTTTATCTACTTGAGTTAAATTTAAAACTTTGAGTATGAAATCAAAAAAATGATGCCAACTTTATTCAGCTAAAACCTTCTCTTGATAAAGAACTAAATCAATCTTGACTCTTCTCTTATAATAATTTAATCTGGCATTTTAAACTTTAAATTTTAATATTAGTATTTTCTTATTTTTTCCAGTTTAAAGACCTAAATAACGAATTATTTTATACTATTAATTCGTATTATAATTCATTTTATGATTTCGTCTCATTTACTTGCTTATCTTAACATTTTAAAAAAATTTTATGTATATTACAGAATTATATTACTGATTTAATAGTCGTTTTCTATGTGGTTATCGCTTCTCTCATAATTCGACCTTCCTCCCCCTCCGATTTCGTTTTGTTGCGTATGCTTTCCGACGAAAAAGCATAGACTTATTTAGTTTGAATACCTATTTATTTATATTCAGTGAACAATAGCTCCGTAAAGATAACAACATGGGATTGTAATTGCGCAGCACAAAATATCTATACTAGTGGACAAAATTAAGAGATGGGAAACATCTTCCACAACACCACTTCATGTGTTTGACAGTGGTTCCGTGAATGCGTAGTGGCACAGGCTAGAGATCCTGAGCAGTACGTACGACTTTTCAGGGTAGCTGTTTGCCGAGAGTTAATTTTTATGGACGACAATGCATGACCACATAGGGGCCACGTCGTTGATAACTATCTGGAAAGTGAGGATTTTTACCGAATGGCTTTGCCAGCCAAATCTTAATCCTTAAATCTCTCGAACTGACCTTAACCATATCGAAGATTCTTGAGATCGTCCGGAGAGGGCTACTGCAATACGCCAGACCCCATCCAGAACCATTTAGGAGTTAAAAACAGCTGTGGTGGAGGCGTGGGTGTGACTTCCTCAGGCATTCTTGAATTCTTAGCATCATCGGAATGGTGTTTGGTACACGGCTCTAAACCTTGTGGAACAAGGGACCCGTTTTGCCCTCGAAATCGTTTGAGATTTTACAAAATCTGCGCAGAATACAAGGTTGTCGATTTGCTTGTTTTATTTTCCACGTCGGCGTGTTTCTCTTGTGTCTTGATTTTTGCTACCATCCGACATTTTTGAGAAATTTCCTTCTGTTTGGATCGTTTACCCTCTTGCACCATTTTGTTTCCAACTCACGTGGTTGTTGGATTTTCTTATTTCCGGAAGTTGGTGAGTTTCTTCTTTCGTTTACATTTCTTTGCGGATGATTTAAGGCAGAATTTGTTGTTCCTGATGGAGGAGGACCACGAACGTTTTGCCCACGAAATCTTATAGGATTTTACTAAATCTACGCCGAATACAAGATTGTCGATTTGCCTGCTTTACTTACCTTGTGGAACAGTTTAAAAATTGCGAATAATATGATGAAATAACCTAAAAGATATCTAAGGTATTCTTTCATTAAAAAATGTTCAAGTGAATAATTAATAATTTAGGATTCTTATTTAAGCCAGAAATGGAATGCTAATTAAAGTAGTCAGCGACGTCAAATGAACGCAGGCCAGATGTCGTCGAGCTGGTGAGCGTATGGATGAAGGCAAGGGTTTTCAAACACTGGTAATTTGAATCTGATAAATAAGATATAAATACTATGAACGTAAGAATAAAAAAATGCATAGCAGATACGATAAGAGAAAGTTAACATAAACAGTAAAGGCATTAGAATAAACAATACTTAATATACACATTCATTTGGGCCATCGGCCTGTCCATACTTGCTAGGTCATTGTAGTCGTAACTGCAAACCTTAATGGCCGGGTTGTTAATTGTTTTTTGTCTTTCATGAAAGCTTTTACCAAATTTACAACAACGTAATCGTAGTTGCTCCAGACTCAGTTCTTCATGAATTCTATTGTTGCGGCTATACCAGTCCGATTTAACTATTTGCTTAAGAACAGAATTTTGGCAAGTCTGTAATTTTTTCCTATTATATTTTTTTAGTATAGTCCCAAACTGGACTAGGATAACATAGTAATGGACGGAGAACGGAGTTCTAAATGAGTAACTTGTTGTCAATTGATAAAACACTGTTTCAAGCAATTAAGAAGTATAGTTTAAGTTTACGGACTTCAAACTTTTGGACAATAGATGCAATGTGTTGGGCCCGTGTAAGAGTTTAGTTGAGGATCACCCCAAGATAACATTCTTGAATTCTCTTGTTAACTTCAAGACTACTGATTACGCATGCTGTCTGTCTGTCAGAGGCAACTGCACACCATACTAGTCAGATTTTCATTGCCATCTCTCAGCTTCAAGTTTTAAGCATAATAGACTCTTGGTCATAACTCATGCTAATGAATGGCAAATTCATTGTTTTTTTGTACTCATTATTATAATGCAATAAACTATACCCATACCTAATTTCATTTATTTATATCCATTATTTATCGAGATATTTGGGGAAAAGTGTTCCATCTCTCCGTTTTGTCCACCAATTTATTTTTATAATATATGTAATGGTAGTTTTTCTCATTTTCGAAGTAGTCCAGCAACAGTGAAAATGATTAAAAAAATCGAAGGACAACATTATCAATGAGTGTCAATAGTTATAAACACACTTGAATTGTAAACGGGGAAATTATGTCAATGAATGCAGCAGAATTTAGCAATTAGCATCATTATTAAAATTTAAAAAAATATTTCTGATAATGTTTTAATAAATTTTCGTAATAAACAGTTAATGTCTAGAAGATAGCTATGTTTCACTGCGTAAGTCAACCCTGCGTCTAAATAAAAAATACCAGCTGGGGCACATGAAACCCATGAAGCTCAGTTTGATCAAGACCATGCAAGAACTGCTTACAGGAAAAGGGTGTAGAAATAATTCTACGGCCTCTAGATAGTTTAGATCAGAATAGATTTGATTAAGCTTTGCAATGAGCTATAAACACACACCATACATTACTGCCACAATACCAAGCTCAACATTGATCGAGTAAGAAATGTTCGATTAATTTAAGCAATTTAGGAAATGGTACTAGAGAATTACACCTAAGTTGCATTCTTCTTTTATGACCACCTGCTTATCGAAACCGATGATCACATAAGTTTATCCCGAAAACGTTTTTCTATATTTAAAATCATCAATGCCTTGTCTGAGATTCGAATCAGGATTGACAAGCACATTCAACTTTTTCCAACACCCATACTGTCCTAGACGGCAAGACATGTTCCGAAACAAATCCTATCTCCAGAACGCTGAGGTGCGCTGATAGCACAGAAGGCATTTCAGTAAATGAAGCAGTAGTCTATTAAAGGTCAAGTGCCAATTTCCCCATGCGTTTAATTCCGCGCAAGGGCGCCCAGTTGACATAAATTTAACTCTTGCTGTCATGAATGGAGAATCAAATTGGGAAACACTTAGAGACGCGTAGGTAAACGCAATAGAATACACGCTGTTGCAAGTTGAACTTCACCCTAAGCAATCACAAAATCGAGAAAACTTCCTAGTATTAACCTATAAATAGCATATTCATAATATGGAATTAAAGCTGAATTCTCAAGATTCCTCAAAATACTGAATTGAATATATTTCCTGTAAAATAAAAATCGTTTAGTGAATCTTTTAGTTAACAATAATTGAGTTTTCAGTAAGTCTGTGAAATAAAATACGGATAAAATTTACTGATTTCTTGAAATGTACAGTTTAGCGTGATACTGAAAAATGCTATTTCCATGCAATAAACGTATATATTACGTACGTATGTATCTGGCTTAATTAAAAATATTAGTCATAGAATTTTGAAATTTCGACATGGAACATCTATAATATCTAGTTGTCTGTCCTTCTTAATGCAACTGGCAATGCCAAACGCATATATATCTATATCTATACATATATATGTATATATATTTTAAATTCACGCAGTTAGGACCAACCTTAATTTTATTTTTATATAGGACTTTAAATTTTCATCTCTGAAAATTGTTTGACTATTTTTATTTTTTTACTTTTGTTCGTTAGCCTTACTAGGCCATTTAAGTTTTAGGTTTTAATTTAAATTTTTTTAATTTCTGCTTTTATTTTGTAGTACTTTTTATTGCATTACATTTTAGTTTTTAATCGATAGTACTTTGTTTGCACTTTTCAACTTTGTGTGACTTCGAAAACGCAGACATGTCAGGAAAAGAGGCAAATGCAATGAAACTTTTGATTAGTTTAAGTTGGTAAAGAATTTTGATTTCGATGTAAATCCCGTTTTAAGTCTCAGTTGTTTTTTTGGAACGAAACATGACTGCGTTGTCTAGTTAATTAACTAGGCTTGAGGCTTCAAAACACTTTTTCCTTGACAAGTTCTGTTTGAAGCTTTGACCAGGGGAGATTAACAAAAAAACTTTTATACTTCCCATTATTCTGTTTCCCAATTTCTGTTGTTTCTAAAAGTTTCTTAGTTCATAATTTGCAATTTGATTAGATATTCCTTTTACAAGTGTTTCGGAAAAAACAGAGGTTTCTTCAAATAATTTTATTCCTTTTTCTAGGCTTTAAATTCCTATATATATATATATATAGTAAACACATAAAGTAAGAAATTTGTAAAATATTTTACACAAAGACCAAAAAATGAAACTCAAAAGTAATAAATTTCAAACTATTCTACAAATGTAAAAAGGAATTTAATAAATGTTAAAACTAAAATACTTCAAACAAGCGAAATCTTAATTCAAAAAATTAATAAAATTTAAAGAACATTAGAAGAGGAATTCGACCAACTTCCAATGCCACTTCTTCAGAAGGAGGAACATTGAAATCAATTAAAATATCTCAATATCCTTGCTTTTTTGTATCCAGAATTAACTGATGAATTATTCCAATGTATTTCAATTGTAATAGATCACCCGAAACTTTTGGTCCTTTCACAAAGCAAGGAAAAAACAAAGTTAATTCATATTAAAATTTTACCTTGAAAAAATGAGAACTCTATCTGGAGGAACCTGGAGGGTAACAGAAAGAGAACTCCAACAAGGGCAACCTGGAGGGTCTGAAGACGAAGCTGGAGTGCTGAAATTCAGCGTCCTAAAACATCTCCCCACATGCTCAATCGAATTCAAATCGAGTGAGTAAGGTGGTCAATCGATTCGAGTGACATCTTCTATTTGGAAGTATTCTGACACAACATATGTTCGATGAGGCCGAGCATTGTCATTCATTAACAAAAACTTTGGGCCAACAGCATCTCTAAATAGTCTAATCTGTATAGTGACAGAAATAAAATATAATTACTCCAATACCTCGTCCACATATCTCCGAGCAGTTAGAGCACCTCCTTCAGAGATATGCAGCTCAGTGCAGTCATTTGTCACCATTCCTTTTAGACCATTAAATAGCGGTCACGAACACGGGATATTTCATGGACCAGGGAAGCCAAGTTACGTGTTTCTTCTTCTCTTTAGGTCAAAACATGTTTTGAATCAGAACATATCTAGACTCGTGAGTAAACAATGCTCGGGTAAGTAAACAAGATGACATGTTTACTCGTGAGTAAACAAGTCATCTTGGCTCCACTGAACAAGACGACGGCATCAGTTTAAGCGGGCCCTTCTGGAAACGAGTGAGTAGAACACAAATCATTCGTTTTTAGCATAAAGTCCAACGTTGTTAAGATTTCGTGCAGCAGTGAAACGCCTAATTCAGAGTACTTTGGCAGCCTGAAGGTCTAAAGCAAAATATCTCGTAGTCGCTTCTCGGCTTTTTAGCCCAACAACGACAGAAAACGACCTTCCGATGAAGTTTTTGCTCTTCGTAGCCCTTGCCCAGGCTGTCTAATAACCTATCCTGTGCTTAACTCTTGGATGGGTGGTGGTTACCTGCATAACCACCTTCTGTATTGAACGTCTTACTTACTTGACTTCAAGTTCTGAACCGTTTCTGAAGTTCCCTGGTAGCTCACTAGATGGCAATCAAGAAACATAAGCCAGTAGTTGATACAGCAATTCGTCTTTAAGAAATAAGCATCAGCCATCGAAGACAACATCAGGATGATGTGCACTCTGCAGCATCAAGACAAAACCTGTAAGAACAGTGTGGGTCTGCAGCACATGCAAAGTTGTACTCTACTTGAAAAAGCAAAACTGTTTCCATGAGTACCGTAGAGACTGATTTGTAGGGATCTGTGGGCGGTGGTCACTGATTCTAACCATCAGAAGTGGTCATTTCTTCACGCGTCTTGGGATAAAATATGTGTAATGGTCTCAAATAATTGAGTTGTAATATTTGATGTAGTAAATCAAACAAGAGTTTTCCTGAAAACATTATTTGCCTTTCCCTGCCCTTCGAAGAGTTAAAAAGCGGCTCCAAATTCTTAATATGACAGTTTAAGGGATATTCAAATCTTGGGCGACTTCCATTTCTGTTTGACCTCCCTCGAGTCTACCAATTATTGGCCAGTTTTTGAGCCATAAATACTGAACACGGATAGCACTCAGAAATCACATTCATATTAAACAACACTGCACACCGGAATTCGAACATGCGTCCATTGCGCACCACACTGTCATTCACCTAATTTGCATAGTTTTTGCATAATTTCGGTACTAACGTATAGGCAAAAATGCAATTTTCTGTTCAGTTCTATTAAATTAACATAAATAATAATTATAACATTGGGCATTGTTTACAACATTAACTTCGTGAGCACATTTTTTTTCATTATCCTTCATTTGGATGACCAGTATATATATATATATATATAAGGCTGTTAAGAGTATACATATATATATGTATATATGGCTTTAATCTTAATTTTGCAGCTCAATGCGCAATATTCTTGACTAAAAGGTCTCTTGTTCATCTACTACTTTCTATCAATTACATATATATATACTCTTACCCGCTGAAACGTCCTTACCCGGCCTTTATTTTCGCAATCGTTGGTGATAGATTTACACTTCTAATCACAGAAGTGAGTGTTTTAAATGACGAAATATTCATGTTTTGGCAATGTCAAATTAAAAAAATAAAAACAGCAGAACAGCATATCTTTAGAATTTCTAATACACAGTCTCTTGCGCTGGAGATAAAAATGTTTTTCTGTACAGTGTTGCCATTGCTCGGTTTGAAATCGTCGAGTTTATTAATCAAAAATTTGTAAAAATTTTGCAAAATTTTAAATATATTATAAAACAATTCTAAATTCAAAATTCTGGCGCATGTTCGGTGGGAGGACTACGTTATTCAAAATTTGATGGCTCTAGGTAACGTCGTTTCTTCACAGTGCGAGAAGCATTCATGCATTCATGCAGATTCTTTATTATTTAATTTTTTTAAATATAAGACATGGCGATAATATTTGGTGGCAACAGTTTGAAAAGTAAATCGACTCAAAATGCAGTTTGAAAAATAAGAACAGCTCTTCTGAGCTAACGCCCTTTCGGCTAAAAATTATTTTCGGCAAAAAATAAAATATAACTTTCAATGAAGTCTCCTGTGTCTCAAACTTATCTTTGTGAAGTTTTGTACTCGTAATGAAAAAATAAAATTGTAAGAAGTTTGATTCCCGTAGGAGAAAAATTAACCGGAATATTTAGTTTCATGGTTTGCAATTTTTGATGTCACTTTCAACTCGCCTCGAGGAATCGGTTAATTAAGTTAGGATAGTTTGAGGAACTAAGTTAAAATGAAGTGTAGAGAAAAACTGTGTATAATTTAATAGCCCGTACAAAGAAATCATTTGGTGCCCGTATGAGGTTTTTTATTATTGTATATTTTGAGTTCGGGACTGAATATGAGAAGTATTTTAAATCATTAAATTTATTTTTCTTTAATGTTTCATATAATATTAAAATTACAATTTTTACAAATTGCTATTTTATGTATATGCGAATACTGTATTAGAAATAGGTATTTCTATATATAAATAGATATTTCAAAATTGGTCACTTAAAAAGCCACCTTTTAAAACAGAAAAATAATGGCGAACTTTAGTTTCTTTTATTCTTTATTTCATTTCTTTATTTTTTATTGAATTCATCATTTTCGAATTATATAAATATTTTCCTATATTATCATATAGACTTTTATCTTTATGATGGCTAGGATATTCTTGCCACGCATAGTTGTTTGTGCAAAATATTTTAATCGTGTATTCTTAACTTTTAATTCTCTGCTAAATGTGTTTTAAAGCAACAAAATTAAACTTGTCTTTAAATTATCAATTACTCTATAATTTCTTTTCCCAGCATAAAGCGTTATGGGTACCATTGTTAAAAAATATTATTATTGATTTACGTATAATACAAAAGGATGCCATTCTCTCTGAAACATTAGTATTTAAATGAGAACGCAATTCAAAACAGCTGCAATGAATGTATTCCCAGTTTTTTGAAGCCACAAACGTCTCACACAAACGTCGTCTGCTGTGAAACAAACAGCCACAAACGTCGTCTGCTGTGAAACCTTGTAATGAGAATTCTTAAATAACAGCGATGGATATAATTAAATTTAGAGAAAGTTTTAAGGCTCAGTATTGATACAGATATTTTATTCATTTTTGATGCATGTTACTTCAATTTTGGCATATAAAATTCAAGAAAACTTTTAACTTGTAAGGTAATATTCTTTTTAAATTTAACAAACTGCATATTGAAAATATAACTACCTTATTAGTGCATTATGCAATCGTTACAGCTTCTTTTTTCGACAGAGATTAACCCATAATTTCTGTCTCAGGTTGTGAAGTAGATTATTAATGTTACGAATAAATTGTGAAGTATCACTGTATTGCTTTAAATGGCATATAAATTTCTTAGAAATACATACCATCATCGCAGAGTAAAATACCCAATGTAAATAATCTTGAGTTCATTTTAGTTTAGGCGATTTAATAACGAAAAGCTTGACAGTTACATTTACTTTGCATTTCTGATAAGGTAAAAATATCTGATATGGATATTACATGATTCACTGTATGACCTATTAAATTACGCACATTTTTGAGTGCCTTTCACTTAAAATTATTTTCTGGAATTTCATTAGAGATATATTTCTCATTCAATTAATTCGTTTTTCATTTCGTGGCAACGTAAAAGTACATAAAAACTAAAAATATCTTCATCACAATTTGTAAAATACAGAAAAACATAAAACACCAAATACAGTTAAAACAGTTAAAATAAATTACAATTATCATTAGAGTTTCTATCCAAAAATAAGCATTTCGGCCAGCGAGCAAGAAGGCAGATTTTTTGGAGCACAAAACTGAGAATTTACTCTTTATCCCACTCGAAAAAAAACACTGAAAGTGAAGAATCTGGTGAAGAAACTTCCCTATTCCACTGAGATTCAAATGCAAACAAATGACGGTTGCTAGGCTTACCTCCATAATAAACTTTTAAATTGTTGATAATTCTACAGCTATTGCATGTAGATTAACTATAGGCATAAAAGCCTTAAACCGGAGATAAACACCGCATAATTCAATCACTTTTAAAGCAAAAAAAATGCACAATTTACCAACATATAAGAATAAAAATACTCAGCTTGCAGAACCATTAGGTTATTTAGAAGAAACAGATGTGAAAAATGAGCAATGCCCTCGCCAGGACTCGAACCATGGACCTCTCGAATACGCGCCGAGCGTGCTGACCACTACACCACGAAGGCATGCCGAGAAGGCGGGAGAAATGCCTTACATACTCCTCCCCCCTTTTAAAATGAGATTGGTAATTAGGGGATCCACTCACCAAATACTGGTGGTTGAGAACCATCATCCACAAACTTTTTTTTTGGTTCTGGCGCCGATGTAGAGGTATTAGGATTTTTTTGAAAGCAGGTAGTGTGAAAAATGAGGAATGCTTTCGCCGGAACTCCACGGATTTCTCAAATACGCGCTGAGCATGCCGACCACTACGTCACGAAGGCATGACAAGAAGGAGGGAGAAATACCCTATAAACTAACCGAGCTATGTGACAGTGTGGTAATATATATGTATATACTGATATACGACTGGTGCAGCCTATTGCAACGAAAAAACGAGGTGCACTACTACATGTTATAAAAGTCCCCTATACAAAATTTCAAAGTTCTACTGCTACTCGTTCTTGATTATGCGAGATACATACATACGTACGTACAGACGTTAAGAAAAATCTCTTTGGAATCCATTTTAAATCCAATTTACAATACTCTTTGGCAAAAACAGTCCTTTATTCTGTCCCTACATACAGATATCACGCAAAAACATTGTTCAAATGGTTTCGAAAGCGGTTGAAATGGATATTTTGGTTGAATTATGATACCCGAAATTTTTCGAGATTACAATACTTGCTTTGCTTCGTACAATAAAGTAAAAATGTGTCATTTTGGGAATGCAATAGATAAATGCCTTTATTTTCCTACTTTCTTCGTGAAATATATTCCAACGGAAGATCTTACTTACTTTATCCCCCCCCAAAAAAAAATCCCATCAATATTTGATCTTATCGCATGGTTTAAATTTAAAGCATCAGTTCAGATTTCGAAAGCTGTAATATATCATTGAGTAAACTTATATTAACTGGGGACGATATTTGTTTATAATATCATCTTTTAGATTTAGTGTGATATAATTTTCAAACAGCTATCTAAAGTGGTTTATTTTGGCTTGGTTTATTTAATTAAGCCCTCGAGGGCTGTCTGCCTAACGGGAGGGATGCATTCGTGGAGAACTTTCTAAGGGAAACTGAGTCGTACACACCTTACACATGGGGGAAACCACAAAAATAATCACGCAGCCAGCCTGTTCCTTGAGATTCGAAACCGGGTCCAAACTACCAGTGTATGCCTGCTGGTGGGTCATCCAAACCGAAATAGCTTCATATGAGATGATAAACAAACAAACGTGAACAGTTGCTCTACAAATCATTTTCACTGCATTAAAAATAAAAATCCGCATTACGATTTACATTGAAATTAAAGATTATCAAAATTCTTAAAGCAAAGAGTAATGACATTATTGATAAAATATCTTAATTCTAAGCTAATAGCTTGGACATTTGGCAAAAACCAAGATAACTTCTAGAAAGATGGTCAATCCATATTAGTTATGAAAAACAAACCCACATACTGCTCAGTACTTTGTTTTGGTACTATTTCATGGAAACCCAGAATGATAGATAGCGTTTTTTGTTCGGAACCTGGAAATAATTCATCTTGTTATTCCTATAAATCTTCTGACATCATATCATTGCGCGTAGAAACGCTAAAGCTTTCCTGCAAACAATATAACAGTGGAAATGGAGTTAAAGAGAAAAGAAACATAGTAGGAATGCTGCATTACAGAGAGCAGACATAATTATGTCATTATATTGTTTTTTATATGCTATTCATGTGAGACTATTTTCAGAAACATAATTAGAGAACTCTTTCAGTTGTTGAGGTTTCCGAAAGAAAATTGTTACGATGTCGTTTATAGACTTATTAACCCCAGCGAAAAACACGAAATTAAATTAGAATTGTATAAATAAATTAAAATTACCTCCTTCCCGAAATTCTTATACTGAAGCATTTAAAATAAGGTATTAGAAACATCTTTTACTAAACACAGCAACCTAAAAATGGGCGTAATATAAGCTCGATCTGGCATAAATTAAATATATTTTGCATTAAGTCAAGTAGATACAGTACTGGAGCCGAAAAGGATGGAGGCTAGTCATTACGACTATCTTACCGAAAGGTCCGGGTTTGTACATCCGAAGAAGGCATAGATGTTGTAAATGTATAGTGTCATTGCGGCATGGGAGCACCCTAAATAAATGGCGAGCCAAAAATCCTCTCGTGTGTTTTAGTTGTAAAGGAAAAAAAGGTGCGAGATCTGCGGACCCGGGAGCATATTTCGTAAGTGCACATCTGTATCGCCACCGAGGGAATCGCTTTTAGAATGGACCAATGGGATTCTAGTTATATTTATGTCATTTCACGTGACCACTGCCGCGCGTTAAGGAAGATGGCTGAAAATATTTTGCCATGCAAGGCCCTGTACAAACAAATTAAAGCATCGTGGACTTTTTGTGGAAATTCTCTCAGCGCGAAGTTGATTCAAATATAAGCATAATTATCTAATTATATAAAGTGAAATTCTTAGCATTTTTATTGCAGTCTATACGAAAAAGATGTCTATAATATCCAATGCACGCGTATTATTTAAAGTAAATTCTCCTAATTTGCTTTCCTATACATTTAGTATGTTAAATTTCACACTAATCTTAATGTGCTGCCTGCGGCAGAAATACTCTTTAAACAGAATGAATTTGTCTTATTCAAAACGAATATATTTAATCTATTCATATATAACGTTTAATGTTAGAATAGGTATAATCAAATCATTCACATTATATGTCCTGAATTTTACACTTTCAAAATCAAAGGAATGCAAGCATTGCATTAAAAGAAAATACTAGATTCACTGTAAACACTTCCAGAAATTCTCAATTCATTAAAACATTATACACTTGAATTCACTTACTCCATATGTGTTACTAAATGAACAATGCTCGAGGCTAATTGAGCGTGAATCATTTTCTCGATATAAAGAGCGATGATATGTCACGAACATCCGAATATCAGTGCGCAATAACTTTAGCGAAGGTGAAATGTTGAAGATTAAATAAATTTATAAAATAAAAGCACTGCAAGATTGATGGCAGCATTTATGCGCCGTATATTTATAACTGCGAAACAAAGGCAAAAGAAGACGTAAACAACAACATGCGATCATGCGCACTGTTTCAAAGATTCAGCGTCACAAAAGCAATAGACGCTAATTGTCCATTTCCGAAACCTCTCCCTCAGTGGCGATTCTGATGTGCACTTGCGAATTATGCCACCGGGGATGCTTTTCTTCGAAACTAGGGTGGAACTGGGCAAAATCGTACTAAATGGTATTTTATTTTGAAGCAGATGAAAGCAGTTATAAAATTAGTAACACAACAACCTAGAGTTTGGCGTAGATCTATGTTTTTGTTCCTGAAGAAGAGAGACCTGTAGCTGTTTGCCTTCGAAATCGATTGAAATCTTGATATAAATCTACGCCAAACTCAAGGTGGTTTACTAATTTTACGTTTCACTTGGCATGCTTCTCTGCTGTTTTCATTTTGAAAACATTTATGTTAAAAAAAACATAAAGTATCAGTAACGAACGAAATATGAACGTAACTTTAAGAAAGAATTTATTAGAATATTAACATAATTTGCTTGTAGATTCTAACTCTCTTTCATTGACACAATTATTTATTAAAGATTTAAAAGAGAATACGGGGTAATCCATAAACGTCGTATATATGAAATGTATGGTTAGAATATATTTTTCGTTTTCTTTCGAAGTCTCCAAATGACAGTAATGGTTATATTTTTCATTTCTAGCGCAGATATCAGTTGTTTATGTAAACGCAAATACATAACTAAAATAATTTTGGCTTTATCTTGGAGAGGATGTGAGGCCAAGAAATGGGAAAACAAGGTCAAAAGATTGGATTGAAAATTTTCTCAAAACATTTTGAAAATTTTGAAATTTGATACTTTCTTTTGCGAATTTTCAGTGATTTCATATTCTTACAAAAAGGTAATACTAATCAGATATCAAGAGAAATTTCAGTGCACATATGAATGAGGGGGGAATTATTATATTGAAAGTACTTAAACAGTTCAATAAAATATTTTTTAAACTGGATGTACTTTTCTCAGATTTGTGTACAAGGTGTCCTAAAAGCCTTTGCCCGAAATGAAATTTTTCTGTGAATACTTGTAAGGTATTGTTAACCAATTATTATGATTTAAGTCTTTACTATAACTTCTCCTTTCCGTAGTCTTCACCAGAATGCAAATTAGTTGTTTTGTTTATTTAAGCTGAGGGTTTTGAATGTTTAGTTAGAGCTTTTGTGACCCGCGCCTTGCTGCTACTTGCTCTTGCCACATGTATTTAAAGTGTATTCCGGCTTTAGCACCTTACTAGCCGATATTTTAAAATACACGCCTTTAAATATCTGAACCAACCTGAGGAATTTATTTTATGTGTAGCTTCAGATTACGTTACCGATATTGCAATTTAACTTTCAGTTAAGTTGATTTAAACAGCCGCAAGTAGCTGCAGCAGTTGCTCTGCAGCACAGAAAGTGCCTTTTTGTTCAATTAACAGTTAAATAGGGGGAAAAAAAAAGGTTATTTAACTTTCTAAAGATTTTTCTGTCTCAAGTTTCTAGATACAGTAAAAACCTACGTCCTTCTAAATGTCTGAAATTATTTTTAATGCCCCGAAAGACGTTATTGTTTTCAGTTACCGTGGAAAATAAAATTCTGTTAAAATCAAATCTATAGACGCGATCCTGCTTCAGAAACTGACGTACGAAAGGTGAAAAGCGTCTAAGAGTAACATTTATCATCCACTCGCCTTGCAAGATGTTGCCACTTCGCGAAGCATAAAATATTTAGTTTATCTTTCCCTCCATTATTACGTGTAACCAATTCTTAATATATTTATTCCTTTATTTGAAATTTAAGATATTTATTTTCCAAATTTAATTAATCTACTACCGATTAACAAATAGAGAAGAGATTTATAAAGAAATTAGTAACGCTTCTCAGTAATTTTTATCTATTTTATGTATTCACTTGATTATTGCAAACTCTTCAAAATATAAATTATTAAATTAATAAAGGACCAGAAAGCAAAAATTTCATAAATAGTAATAATTTTTATAGTGTTTACATGAGGTAGTCTGGGTTTTGAAAGCGGAAAATAGAAACGACGGTTTAATAACATTGTAAATGAAAGAACTACATTAAGGATTCAGAGAAATGCACAAGAAAATATAAAACTCAAAGGAATGCAGAAGAATTGTATAAAAAACCACGCGTTGTTTCAAAACTTATAGAGTTTATGATTTTACAGCACAGCTGATGAGATGATGATGAAGAACCTATGAAGTTTCAAATTCCTAAATTCTTCTCTGCCAGGACTGGAGTATATTGTTACGAATTTTGTACATACATAGACTATTTTAGCGAAATTAGAAGTGAAATTGTTCTATTGTTTCTGCATATAGTAACATGAAAGTCTAAAGAGATGATGCTTTGCGAAACAAATAAATACAAGGGCAAGTTTATTTAACATTGAGTAAATGGCTATCTCTCTAATTTGGTGAGATATCGCCAAGTTTTCTACGATTTTGCGACTAATGTTTTTCACCATGTTTAGCCAGAAATCGCCAAAATTTGCCAAGTTTGGCAACATCTCGAGACACTGTCGTCCGGTCCCTGTATCACTGTAATAAATATTGTAACTGAATAACTGTAACCATACCCAGCCTCATATGCTTTCCAGTAATTTCGAGAAACAGAAAATGCTAGAAATATCTCGGCGGCAGGGTGAAAACTATATAACACCAGAGAGAGCATCTGTTCTTATCTGTTAGTTCAGCATGAGTTCGGAGTATTGAAATATCTCCGGATTAGCTTCGTTCTTGGATGCTCTAACATTCTTAGTAGTTAAACTTTGAAACTACTAATTGCACTCTGTGATACTGTGAAGAGTTGTACTATTATTTTTGTGGAACGGTCGAGAACAGTGAAGTATTTGCTTTGATGTAATACATTTTATCAACCTCTCATCGGAACTATGTGCATTCAGTCTATTAGGAACTCGTATCCACTCGACAATATAAATATTACAATCAATTTTTAATCACAAATGAAAAGCTGAATATTTATCATAATTTCATGCATTAATAATCGCGTTTGCGTTATATTATCACAAACATGGTAGCGTCATTAGATTATTTTGAAACAAGGAAACTGAAGAAATTCTCATGAAAAATTAGCAAGGCCCTCGCCGGGACTGGAACAATGGAATTCTCGAATACGCGCCGAGTCTACTAACAGTTACACTACGAAGGCATGGCGAAAGGAGGGAGAAAATTCCTCATGTAGTTCCCCTGTGGCGACTGGGACTAGACTATTAGGACTAGGGCGACTGGGGACTAGGAGACCCAGTCGCCAGATCCTGGCGGTGAAGAATCCTCGTCCACCACCTTTTAGTTCGGGCACCACTAAAAGGTCATTAGGGTTCTTTTTTTTTTTTTGCTGCAGCAGACATAAAAAATGAGCAATGCCCTGGCCGGGACTCGAACCTAGACCTCTCGAATACGCGCCGAGTGTCCTTTCTATTACATCAGGAAGACATGCTGGAAGGAAGGAGAAAATACCTTATATACACCCTTGTTCGTTTGTTGCTGGATTGGCTTGTCCTCTCATAACCATATGGCAGGCTTCGCCTGCTAAGTGGACTGGGGCCAGTGATTAGAACTAACTAATACTCCCTTTTTAAAGGGTCCCCCTTTTAAAGCGCGAGTGGGGATTAGGGGACCCATACGCCAAATCCTGGTGATGAAGAATCATCATCCACTACCCTTTTTAGTTCAGGGGCACTGGAATTTCGAAGTAGAGTCACTGGAATTTTTGAAGCGGGTGAAGTGAAAAATGAGCAGTGCTCTCACCGGGACTCGAACCATGGACCTCTCGAATACGCGCCGAGTGTGCTAACCGTTACACCACGAAGGGATGCTGCAAGGAGGTAGAAAATACCTTCTAATATTAACTTCGTAATGCTGAATTATTATTTCTGTATGTGTTGAAAAAACCATGAAAGAAATAAACCAGTTTTAATATTGTATACGGTAGACTGAAAAGTGTTATGGAGTATAAAATATTATTATTCCAGGTGGCAGCTTAATTAATACTTCCCTTGGATTAAGAAATTTATTCCAGCGACTTATTTATGTATGGGGATTAAAAGGTTACAACGCAGTATAATGCGATTTACATAAACCAGAACAATTACCTGTGTATATAAAATAAATGAAAAATTTTAATTAATTTGTTCTAATTATAATTTATTCTAACATTAACTCTATTCTAAATAATTTATTCCTTTTCTTTTATTCAGGCTCACCAGCGGACAAGCTGGGAAGTGCTGAACCCTAGTAGTTCGACTAGGGTTTAAAGCCTGGCAAACGGATTAGGTATAAGGACGTTGGGTACTTTTCCCCATTTATAAAGTAGGTGCGAATTAGTTTCCTTAGAAAGTTCTCCACGAAGTCTTCGTTCAAGCAAATAGCCCTCGCGTGTTTTTTTCATAAACGGATAAACCCCACTCCAAAACCCTTATTTTATTTAATTATTATTATATGTAGAGATAACCTCAAAACTAAATTATAAGTTTGATTAATGTTAATACCAAACTGTAAAATAAAATAAGCTAAAACCTGCTTCCTTTCGTAATCAATATTTCCAGCATACAATATTTATCTTCATATTTTCAGAAGATTGATTTTAGTACTATTTCTATTTCTGTACGTGTTAAATTTCATAAACAGGAAGATAAAAAAAAGTGCCCTTTTTTTGTCTGACAACAGGAAGCCTTCGGTAAGTTCTAAGACCACGTATGATGTAATATTGTTAGATGGCGAGAGATGGTGAAATGATTGCATCACCATTTATAAGTATAAAATAGAAAGTACACGCAACGGGTAATATTTGATTTTTCATTGGTTTTTAAATGGGATATTTATAAATGGTGAAAACAGCAAATATTGCGCGAATTGAGCTCTTGATAAACGAAAGTATGACACCTGCAAATATTCATGGACAAATGGTATAAGTCTGTGTTCGTACAGCACATTCTTATGCCCCTGCCAAAATGTGGACTGTCATGATTAGACGGAGGTGGTCAGTGCTACTAGATGCTGATCCCAGATCAGGAGACAGTGTGGATGTAAGCATTGAGGAAATATGTGCCACAACTGAGAAGCATACGTGGCAAACATACCAGTAATAGTTTTTCACATTCCTAAATGGTCCACCAGCGGCCGAGCGGTTAAATATCTGACTACTGGTAGTTACGACCTGGGTTCAGTTCTAAGCGAACGGGCCGGCTGAATGGGTGTTTTCTTTATTTTTTCCCTGTGCAGCGTGTATACGAGCCAGTTTCTTTTAGAAAGCCCTCCACGAAGGCGTCCTTCGGCAAATAGCCCTAGTGTGTTTTGTCATAATCTACCAAACCAGACAAACCACATTACTAAGTAAATGAATATCAGTTCTGAATCAGTAAAGAAAATTCTGCATGAAAACGTGGGGATATCGGAGGTCTGCACCATATGGGTCCAGAATCTTGACGCCTGAGATGAAGAAACATCAGATGTTCTCGAAAACAGTTTTGCATGATAAATGACAGCAAATTTTTTTCTCACTATTAGTAAAAATAAGGTCATTCACATCGACAGAAAGGAAAACAAAGAGAGGTTTTTATAGAAATGTAATGGATTTGAAATATAATGGATGTTTGAGTGAAACAAATTTTTTCCTTTGCCGATGCGAAAGCGTTAAAAGAAAAGAAAACAGCGTCAAATATTTTTAAACCACTTTTGGTGTACTGTAATTTCTTTCTATCATTTAAATGCATTGCGCAAGTGTTCAAACAAATAGAGAAAAAAAAAAGAAGTCTAACTTTTGTTACACTTAAATTAATTAACAAATCAAACAACTCAAGAGACTGTAAGCTTCGGTTGTTATATCTAATCCCATAATAATAATGGATTATCTACTAAAAGAACTGCAAAGATTGTGTAATGAATACCAAAAGAATCGATTTACATTGCTACATCGACTAAAGGAAGTGAATAATAATCCGAGTTAAAAAAAGAAAGGAAAAAAAATCATTCTGTGATTAATAATTACAATTACTATTATGTACAAATATAAATTTTTTTGCTCTTTTCAGTTTCAATACATATTAATAAATTTTCACCATAAAATACTTAGCATACAATCATAAAAGTGAAGCAACAACCCGTGATTGGCGTAAACTTTTAACACAGAATTTTTTTAGCATATTTTTAGAATTTTTAGCATAGTCCCTCTTCATCAGGAGCAAAGAAATCTGTTTCTAATGAAGAAGGACTTTATTCGCCCTCGAAATCGATAGAGATTCTATGCTAAAACTCTACGCCTAACACAGGCTGTTGCTTCACTTTTATGATTTATTTGAGGTGTATTTCTGTTTTGTCTTGATCTCAGCATACAAGTTATGCTTCACGTCTTTCCTTCGAAACAGATATCTGCCTCTGTAGTAGACATTTACACTATAACTATGCATAATAATTTTCGTGAAAGAGTAGGATCGTCTAACACATACTTATACAATAAACAGAAATTATATTATAAAAAAAAAGAAAGAAAATATGAAAGCTTTCAGATTTTATATTACGCCCTACAGGCTCTTTTTTTTAACGTTTGTGTGTTAACTTTATTTATTAAATATTATGTTCTTAGCACTTAAATTACACAAAATTCAATTCAACTGGAATATCACAAAATATTTAATAACAGCATATCTTTAGAATTTCCGATACACAGTCTCGCGCACTGAATTTTTTTTTGGGGGGGGCATAGTGTCGCCTTGGCTCGCTTTCAAATCGTTGAATTTGTTAATCAGACATTCGTTAAAGTTTTAGAAAATTTGAAATAGATAATAAAACAAATTGGAAATTCAAAATTCGGTCATTTATGTGGCCATGTTCGGTTGGAGGACTAGATTATTCAAATTTTGATGGCTCCAGGTACCGTTGTTTTTTCGCAATGGAGAAACATTCATGCAGGTTCTGCATGCAGGTTTCTTTAACTATAATACATGGTGATAATATTTGGTGGCAGCAGTTTGGAAAGTGAATGAACAGACACGACGCAGAAAGTGAAACGACACAAAATTCTGTTTTGAGACTAATAATCTTTTGGGTCTAACGCCCCTTTGGGCTAAAAAACAGTGAAAAATATTAAATCAAAGATATCCGTAATTCCGTTATATCATATTTTCTACGGTTTGCTGTAGCTGTAGGAAATAACAATAGGTGTACAGAAGATTAGATAGGACCTGAACATTTGTTCGTTACAACCGGATGCTGATTATAAACAGGATCCACTGTAACATGTTTTGACTGTGCTAGAAAGAGGAGCATTTTAGATTAGTAATAAATAGCTTGGTAACTCAAAGCTAAAATGGTGCGAAACGAAGGAATTATTGCTATTAATTTATGGGAAAAGTTTTAAAGTACTCACTCTCGGACCTAGAAAATAATTTAGCAAATTTCACAAAGTAACACAGAAAATATGGAAAAAAAAAAGATCTGAAAGTGCAGGAATTACAAAGAGAGCTACCACACTGGAAGACTAAGCTGGACACAGTAGTAGAAATGACGATTGATGCTGTATTAGCCTAAGGTGGCGAAGATTGTTGTGCATGATGCTTGGTACTGGAAGGAGAAGAAAAAAGTCGTATAATATCTCACTGTAGCTGGAATTTATACAGGCAAGCAGGCTACAAGTGTCTTCAGCTTCTCCTGCCAGTTTGGATGTCAAAGATCGAGGTTTACCATCTGCTGTCACGGCTGTGGAAGAACTGAAATATAACTGGATGCTTAATTGTCGAAAACTCCGAACTTTATAATTTTGCAGTTCTCTATGGACATTAAAAGTGCTTCGAGAACCCGCATTAAACGTGAGATACTGTGATATTGTATGAATATCTCTGAGGAAATTTCAGCATTTTGTTTCACTTCTTGGGATAAGACTAAATTTTATTAACTTTTTTATCGACTTGTGCATTCAATCCATTACGAATCCGTACACACCATAATAACATATAAAAATAAATTTGTAGGGTTTTATTTTTTTAATAATAGTTATTTTATTTTGTGAACCTTTCGTGAATTTTCTTATTCCTCTTGCGTTGCCTCGTCAGAGTGTAAATGAGTTACAGTGAACGAGAGTATTTAAAATGTTGGAGCGAAATGATTAGACAGAGCGTGATTTCACTACTGTGAGCGTACGTTGTTAATTCCTAACAACTGTTAACCTCAATACTGGTTACGCATTCTTGCTGCCGAGTTAGTACCCGGTCGATGTAGGTTTGTCAGTCCACCTTTTACCTAGAATTAAATTGTGTAGTCTCTCACTACCCTTTACATTTAGTCCTATTTTATCTTTTAAATTTGTCTGTTAATTATTTTACGTTCAGTAAAAGGTCCTTTTACACCTTTCCCCGGTTGTGTTCATCTTCAAGCCTGTGGAAAATTCTCAAAGGACAACACTTAAGTAGACCTAGTTACATTTTATGATGGCGAAGCATATTAGATCTTACATTTGGAGCCCGAATAAATCCAGACTAGTGGCCCAAGATCGGCCCACCTTCTCGTTGGCTCCATCAACGTGCGTTCACAATAGCAAAATCACGCTCTGTCTAACCTTTTCGCTGAAACAATTTAAATACTCTCGTACACCTAACTCATTATATTCTAGCGAGGAAAAGCGAGGGGAATAAGGAAAGGTTCACAAATTAAAATATCCATTATTAAAAATAAATAAAACCCTACAAATCTTGCTTCAGAAAGCAAAGTACGTACAAAACGGAAAAGGAGAGCATACAGTAGATCGGTACCTTTCACAGATGAAAACAGAACTAAGTCTAGTTAGTGAGCTACAGTATTCAATTACGTAATTATCACAGCAGATTCGTAACAGTGATGCCGTAAAATTACTTGTGTTATCTTATGTCAGATAAACTGCTAACGCTTTATCCTGTATGCATTTTTATTAAATAAAAAGTGATACTGTACTATTAGTAATCATCATCGATGCTCCCGTTCTTATTTGGACCTTTCTCCAGAACCCGCGGCTCCGTCTTTAAAATCCTTGAATGTTAATTTCAATTTGAGGACAGCCCCTTTAACCAACTCGGCCGTCCAATAGGAATCCGTTTCCGCTCCCGCCGTCCCCCGCGGCTGACGAGAAAGGACACAGAACTTAACTCCACCTCATTCAAGCACGTGCTGTCGCGCAAGCCAGAGCCTTAAGACGGGTGACCGAGGACAATTTTATATCCGCTTGTCGGTTTGCTTTTGGATTGCATTGACAGTTGCACAGGTGGATGTGACTTATACTGTTTACTTCTTCGATAGCTGGGAAGAAGCGGTTCACGCTGAAATTATGTAAACAAACCGTTTATTTTTTAACCTGAAGTTTACAAAAAAAAAAAAAAAAATCTGTGAACTAATTATCATTCTGCTTTTGGTGAATTTTCTCAACAGAAATTTAGAAAACTTCTTCATTTGAAATAAATCGTGGAAAATTTCTTTGAGGAAGGAGAATTATACCCAGAATTCTTGAAGAAATCGGTCTGTTAATACTAGTATAGTTTATCATAACAATTGACATATAGTATGCACTAAATTCTAGAATTATCTGCAGGAGAAACGATAATAATAATGCAGAATCAATACATTGTATATAAAATGCATTATCGACGTGTCTTTTACGTCGCACTCGTAGCAAAATAAAAACGAGGCTAATGCTTTTGGTCTTCTTGTACGGAAATACTACATAAAAGGCTTAATTGCAAAAAATTAGTGAGCATCAGAACATAAGATACGTTAAATAAATACACTGTAGACGAATTTCCTGCTTTGTTGCGATTGAATCGCAACGACAACTTCAGATCAACTTTCCTTTATACTTTGGAAATCGTCCAACTTTGGGTATACTACTTCTTGAAGTGCAACAAGTGTTCTCTTGGCAAGTGCTATTAGTGCAAGTATGGTATTGTCACTAATGGGCAATTACCAATTTTCGGCAGTGGCGATTACTGCTCTAATTGTAATCGGTAAGTAGTTTTTTTATGTGAACATAGTGTATATCAAAGTAAATATTATTTTATATTTCTATATTTAAGTTTAAAATAGGAAATCAGTTATGAATAGTTAAAATTACGAAATCAGTCACGAATAGCTAGTGGTGATAGGTTTTATTACTATATAGTTATAGACTGCTTAAAATTTTATGACTATAATTATGCTGAGAAAACTTTATCGTTGTAAAGCTACGCTGATAAATGAGAAAATGCTTCGTTGTTTTAAAGTACACTGAAGACTAAATTGGTATCTAAATGCGTAGGATTTGCATAAGATAAAGCTGAAACTCTTTGAATGTGTTAGTATTTTCGCATAAGTATTTCCTTAACTGTGCTAAATATAAAATAATTAAATTATCCTTTTTGCATTTATTTATGAAGCCGCCATATCTGTAATGCAACACATTAAATGCGTAGATATAAATGTATAAAAATAAATTAATTAATTAAAAATATTCAGCTTGCAGCCTAACGCCTCAGAAGGGGCTTTATCTCTAATGATACACAATATAAAACCTTGTTGCTAATTGACAAAATTAATTTATTGTTTTGAAATAAAATTAGGCATCTATAAAAATAATTGAATTTAGAGTTTATTCACTTGTTTCCGCATTTCGGGTTTTGTCAAATTAAAGCCGAAACATTAAATAGTGCATCGTTATTAAAAAAGATTACAGACTTGATAGTAAAAATAATAAGAAGAAGGAAGAGAAATATATTAAATAAAATACATAGAAAGAGAGAGAGAAAAATGCAATCTATGTCCTACCTAGAAAATTCATTATTACTATTAAATTTTATTTTGAATGCAGACTATAAAGAACTATGGCAGGGGTTGGTGATCTTTTTACTAAGAGCGTATATTTCAGATATACGAGAGATCGGGGCAAACCCAGAGATGACAACATTAATAATAAAATTTAACACTATATTTAATATGTATAAAAAAATTAAAATCTGAAAGGTTTCAGATTATAAATTACGTCCAAAGGGGCTTTGTCCCTGAAGGACTATTGTTTTCGTTTTGCGATTTTTCGTCGAATCACTCTGAATGTCCGTTTCACTTTTCAAATTGTTGCCACCAAATATTATCGCCCTGTACTATATTTGAAAAAATTACGTAATGAAAAATCTGCATAAATATATGTATGTTTCTCGCACTGTGATAAAACAACGGTACCTAGAGCCATCAAATTTTGAATATTGAACGTTTCCATCTGAATATTACTCATCTGGAAGCCCAAATTAGGAATTTTTTTATTATCGATTTCATATTTTGTAAAACTTTAACGAATTTTTGATTAACAAACTCAAGGATTTCAAAGCGGGCAATGGCAACGTTGTAAGAAAAAAACATTTTTGTCTCCAGCGCTTGAGACTGTGTATCGGAAATTCTAATGATATGCTCAATTTAAAATTATTTTGCGACATTACTCTTGAACTCAATTCTATGAATTAAGTGAGAAGAACATGATATTTAATAAATAAAGGCAACACACGAAATGTTAAAAAAACGCCCCTTTGGGCGCAATTTAAAATCTGAAATCTTTCTGTCTTCCTTTTTTTTTAAAAGTTTTGTGCGTTACTTTTATTCATCAAGTATCATGTTTTACGTACTCAAACCATACAATTCAGTTCAACATCAATATCTCAAAATAATTTAAAAATGAGAATATCTTTAGAATTTCCGATATAGAGTCTCGTGCGCTGGAGATAATTTTTTTTTCCCCTTCGTACAGTGTTGCCATTGCTCGCTTTGAAATCGTCGGGTAAGTTAATAAAAAATTTGTTGAAGTGTTACAAAGTACGAAATCGATAATGAAACAAATTTTAAATTCAAGTTAGGTCTTTCACATGCCCGTATTCTATGGGAGATTACAATATTCAAATTTGATGGCTCTAGGTACCGTCTTTTTATCATAATGCGAGAAACATACATACATTCATGCAGATTCTTCATTGTTTAATTTCTTTAAATATAATACAGGTCTCTAAAATTTGGTGGCAACAATTTGAAAAGTGACTCGCCGTTTAGAGTTTTCAACGCAAAATGCCAAAACGGAATTAATAGTCCTTCAGAGCAAATTGCTCCTTTGGACTAATGATTATAATAAAAAATAAATACAACTGAAATATATGTATAATTATAATAAAAACAAATATATAATTATATGAAAATAGAGTTTATTTATATGAATAGTAAAATTTTTAATGTTCAAACAGTTTGTTTTGCTGCAAAAGTGTTTATGAAAACATTTAGTTGTCGCATGTTGGTTATAAATTTTGCTAGCCAAGGAAAAACAAACTGGACATTATTGTTCTTCTGCAAATGCAATAACATGTTGACGCACAATAATCAGCTATAATGAAATTGATTTTTTCGTGAGAACCATTGCAAAAGCAATGTTGTGTGTATCTTTTCGTTATATTTTCATTTAAAAAGAAGAGAGTGTACTCTACTTATAGCTCGAAATACGAATTCGTAAAAGGACAAGTTTCTGTACGAACAAACGTAACGGACGTAAAACGTAGCATGCCATAGTTCGATAGAAAATAGTCCACTGCATACGGAATCAGACGTTCCTAGCAATCAAAAATTGATCCATGTAGTCTTGTAGCGTTATCTAGATACCGTTAAGATTCAGTTTGGGTGAAAAGTGAAATTGCACATTTCGTACAATTGTTAAAGATAAGGGGGGAAGATAAAATAAAAATTTTTAACTAAAATTGCTCTCTACAATTCCGAGTTTTGACTGTCCAAATATTTAACATTTAGAATTTAGATATTTGAACGGCGGATTCTTTAAAACTGTTTCATTGGCACTCTGAGCTAAGGTCTCAACGCATGAACTAGAGATCGGAATTTTGCACGCGACATAATATATGGTTACAGGAACAAATTTTATTTACTGTTAATTTATTCATTATTTATTAAAGTTTGTTCATATATATTACAGTTTTATTTATTGTACACATGTTGTAAAAGACTATTCACTGCAAATGTTAAAACAATTTTTTAAATCACTCAATTTTTTAGACTGAAAAAAAAAATAAATAAAATCTTAGGGCTCCGCGATCGGCAGCAAATAAGATCATTATTTGCAGCGAACAAAACTGGAAAGTAAAAACAAAAATACATCTCAGAGATGTTAGCAATTTTTTATTAAATTGCTACTATTAGCTCACACTCTCTCTATATCTTGTTCAAATTTTTAATCGTTAATAAAACACTTTTTATTCACCCACTCAAGTTCAAATACCTTTTTTTAAACTTGTAGTGGATGACACTTGATGTTAATACAGTTTTGTCAAAAATCAATTCCTACTCATTTATTCCTGTTTATCGGAACTAAAGATTTAGTAAATATATTATAAGACTTACAAATAATGACTGTTTATTAGGAATTCTCACGTGCCGTAAAAATTAATTTTATAACAATTTATAAATAATAGTGCATGACTTTAATAGATGGGATTGTAATATTTAACAAAAATAAGTGGCAACAGTGAGCCAGAGTTCTAAAGATTTTTAAAGTGCATGGAATTAAAGAATTGTAGTTTTATATAGAGTTGGATGAAGCGAATGTAATGTCCCATTATGTAGCGAAAATTCTCCCCATATTTCTATATATTAACGTGATAATGATATACGTTTAAAATATAACCCTTTAAAATGATCATTGCTTCACAAACGGAGAATGCGAAAAGAAAGCGAAGAGAAATTACAACAAAACGTAAGCGACGATTAGATGAAAATATATATATATATAAGCGGCAAAGAAAAGCTTCCTACGAAAACTCTTCGCAGCAGGTCAAGCATATATCGTCTTGAGTCGTGTGAAATCATTAGATGAAATATTAATTGAAGAACTGGACTGCTCGAAATTCACTAGAAAGGTTCCTTGCAATAATGAAGCATTACAAGAGATAGATAGAATGAAAAATTATAGACCCCCATTAGCTTCATAAATTAGAAACGAAAAAATGTTAATAATGTTAATAAAAAGTAACTAAAATAAAATTTTTCTTTGTTGACCTAAGTAGGAATGGACTTAATTTTTTTCATATTACTTGTTTATAATAGTGTTTAACGCTCACATCAAATTTTAATTTAATGTTTTTTTTTTTACTTTTTGCAAAAATAAAAAACATAAATAGCTGTACATAAACAAATAATAATAGATAAAATTTAAAAAAAAAAAAAAATCGGAAAGGTTTCAGATTTTAACGGTCGCCCAAAAGGATTTTGTTAAGGTTTTTTACGCTCTCGTTGAGCTCGCAATCTAGTAGTCTACTCTTGCACTCACTCCTGCTCACTTCTGTAGTAGAATGATCTTTCAAAAGGTTTTAAGGCCAACCAATGATTTTACGCGAGGTTAAGATTTAATTTCATTTAACTGTCATCAAACCTAAAATGTACTATGCAGTCAAAGAACCTTTTTCTTTGTTTTGTTTTGGAAATATTGTTCATCGAAGCCCGTCTTTTATACTGCGTTTAACTGGTTTTACACTATTAGGAATTCTGTTATACACTTTTCCTGCTAAAACCATCTCAACAAAAACGCAGAACTATCTCACCGTCATTTCTTACATTAATATAAAGTTAATATTTCTCGAAGTATGAATATAATGTGCAAGAATGTTTGTTATTTATTCCAAGAAAACCTAAGAGAAAGAACAAAGGAGTCGGAGATAAAATTAGCAAAGGACTCGGGTGACTCCCTATAGTTTATCATTGCATTTACTGCTGCCAATAGTTACTGATTTCAATTGTTCTAAAGTTTTATTTCGTGCAAGAATACTTTTTATTTGCACTGCCCAAAGGCTCCCTTATGTCCAGTTAGCGCTAATGGATTATTATTCTCGAAACGGAATTTGGCGGCGTATCACTTTTTAGATTGTTGCCACGAAATATTATCTCCCTGTCTTACTTTTAAAGAAATTAAATAATGAAGAATCTGCGTGAATTTATGGTTGCTTCTCGCACTGTGAGAAAAACGACAGTACCTACAACCAACAAATTTTGAATAACATAGTCCTTCACCCAAATTTGAACACCTGGAAGCCCCAATTTCCAGTTCCGAATTTTATATTTCATATTACGTAAATCTTTAATGAATTTTTAGCAAACTTCACAATTCATGGCGAGCAATGACAACACTGTACGGATTCAAACATTGTTATCTCCCCGCGCGAGGCTGTATATCTGAAATTGTAAAGATATGCTGCTTTTAAATATTTTGTTATTTTGCTACTCAACTGAATTTTATGTGGGGTAAGTGAGAAAGAAGAACATGATATTTACTTAATAAACTTAACTCCCAAAACGTTAGTAATAAAAAGGCAAAAAAAAAAATAAATAAATAAAATGCAAGCCATTTTACTGAAACGAAAACTGTACTTTGATATGATAACCTGAGAAAAGACTGAAAAAAGTAGAAAAATACAGGCCAACATTTAATCTCGAGTTCTACACATACGCTATTTTTCAAATTTTTGTAATTTTCATGTTCAGTTGTATATATCTAAGTGCGAAGAAATGTTATGCCTAACGATAAAGCTAAAAAAACAAAAAGAAATGGATAAGCAAGAGTAAGTGCAACAGCAGACTGATACCCTGCGAGCTTAGGGAAAGCGTAGAAAACCGTAACAAACCTTTTGGGTGACCGTGAAAATCTGAACCCTTTCGAATTATATATATTGTGTTATGTGTGTGTGCGTTCTGACTGACGTTCATATTCTTATGTATGTGATGTAACGTTAAACTTCTAGCAAATTAGTAAAAAAGTGCGTATCTCAAATTATTTATGAAATATCTCAAATAGTTTTTCTACGTTTGCAATTTTTCTCATCTTAAATTTGCAAATACACCTAGGAATTTTTTATTTCAATAAAAATAAGATACATTAAAAGCTTATATAATGTAACAATAAATAAAATTTACATATAATAACAACACGATCAGAAGATAAATCAAATACATTTTTAATATGTAGTACTGAAATTTTACTATAATAAATGTCCCAGGCGCAGCTTTTCTGTCATGAGCAGCGTTTCCCAAATGCTTTGACTCAAGAAGACCTTTTCGGAATCAATATCTGCAGCAGGAGCTCCTTAACCCTTCTCTGTGTTCTACAGGTTAACAGTGGTTAGAAGTAGGGTGAGGGGTGAGGGGTGAGGAAGTGGGGATAGATAGTAAAGGAATGTAAAGTAAAGAGTACCTGCACAATATCCATGCAATGAAATTCTTTTAAAAACTTTCAAATTTACCATCATATCTTAGTTTATTCTCAACCACCACCAAAATCTATGACATTAGCAAAACACGTTTAGACGAAAATGGTTATTTCAAAATTCGATAAAATATAGCATTTACGTTACAAAAGGTTACAGGCGAGAGCAAAGTAAAAAAGAGTCCGAAACTTGCTCCTTCTGATATATTTAATTATTATATCGAATTCAATCAGAATACGTAAACTTTCATTATTAATTATTAATAATAGAAAACAATTTCAGTTTAATTTTAAAATCATGACTTTTAATTAGAAATTAAATAATTTCAGTTTAATTTTAAAATCATGACTTTCAATTAGCTATTAAACAATTTCAGTTTAATTTTAAATTTCCGTTTAATTAACTAGAATGCAGTATTGTAGCGCACAGGGAGCCTAAATTAAGCATATAAATGTTTAGTGGTGAAACATGTTGTAAGGTTTTAGTTTAAACTAACAAAGTTTTATTTTAATTTCCCCTTTCCTATGATTTCCTATTTCAACTTCCCGTTAGAATGAACGCGCGTTTCAACTTCATGCTAATTCGAAGTGGAGCCAAGTTTTGGTATTTAACCGTTAGCAAGGAACTACTCAGGGTGAGAGAGCTTTTAGTCTCAGATCACTGCGGCTCTGTTCGACGTTCGCCTGACTAGTTAGTATTTAAATTCTAAGCCTTAGCGCTGTTACTCTATTACTTATTGAAGTAAATCTAAGTGCGTTAGTATTAGTTAAATCTTGCTACGCACCGTTTAGCATAGAGGCCAACCTCGCGTTTAGAGCTCTGTGAGCAACGACTACTTAAATTTCTACTTAACTTTAGTTTAAATTATTTGATTGTTCTGTTTAGACCCAAGTGCGGTCGTTATTTTCTGTTATCCCTCCCGAGTTGGGAAGTGGCTGTATATAATTGTGGTTTAATAAAAGATGATTTTAAATCCTTCTTACGTGCAGTCATTCTACCACTTAACCACAGTTTTCTACCACAGAACATAGCTGCATTCAGCTCCCTGTTCAAAATCAGGACTTAGTTTACTTCACGAATATGTTCGCCAAGAGTATGCACCGAACACCCAGTCCTGACAATGTAAGGCTCCATTTTAGGACAGATATTTCTTTTCAGTTGATGAAATTTCAGGCGAATGTCTGGTTCTACACCTGAGCTTCTTTTGTAATTTGTTTTGGTACTTATATACGAGGAAAATCCCGCTTCACATAGATATGCAGTAGATAAAGGGGAGAATATTAAATTTGTTTTCTAAGACAAGATTTTGAATTGATCTCGTGTTCTGCTAAATTTAATCTGGGTGGTTTTTTTTTTTTGTTCACGCTGAACACATTCGCCCATTTAAAGTTGTCAAGCATCCTTCGTTGAGTTGTCGGAAAATAATTCTCAAATGAGTCATTCAAAGCTTCAAGATATTCTGGATGTTTTTCTTGAAGCTTGATTCTATTTTCATTAAAGAAGCTTCTCGTAAGAGAGAAGCAATCGATATCTTCCTTGTCCACGAGCTCCAAAGGATATATATTGTTGCGTTCTACGGGTTCGTGAATTTGTAGTGACTGATGAGAACACTTGATGAAGAATCAAAGCACAATTTATTCGTCAGTATTACACAAGAGAGCTCCAAAGACACGTTACAGTCGCCAAAAAATTATCATAAACACGCTAAAACAATCAGCAACATAGCCTTCAGGGCTATAACGGTAAAGACAACTTCATGGCGAAGCAATTAAGTACTGCTTCTGGCTCGGTCAGTCGCGCTAATCTCTGAACTCCAGACACTACTACTAAACTCAACATACTCTCGATACTCTCAAGATACTTACGATATTCTTTCTCCCCGCGTTCAGGCAGGGTATATATAGCAACTGTCTAGAATATTCTCGGCGAAACCGGTAAGAATTCGTTCTAGAATGTTCGCGCTCTTTCTGTGCAGTATCGCCGATTTTTTTGCCAAATGGGCGATTTCGGACCAAATCTGGCAACCATACCTTTCCTTGCCACTTTCTGGCAACCATAACCCGCTTTGCGAGGAAACTATCTTACTGAAGCTGGGCATTTCATAACAATATGTTTTCTTTTTGAAAGAATATACTTATGCCACAGTTTTTGATCCTCTTGAAAGAAGTGATAAAAATTTTAACAATTTTTCTTTGCAGTGACAGATTAATTTCGTTCATTTTACTAAAAATATCAACCAAATATGCCAGTTTGCGTATCTAGGCTTTATCAACTCAACTCTCTCTGTACCAGCTTCTACGGCTTACCACTTGTTCATTGGAAACTTATATAAGTTAAGTGTTAGCATGCGTTTAAAAAATACATCTATCTATGTAATAATGATAATCCAAACTGTAAGTGTTCAGTCTTTATTTCTCTGTTTATTATTAGGTGAAATGAATTAAGCTCATTTATATTTACGCCGCAAATGTAGCATTCCTGGACAGATCAAGGTCAGTGATATAATTACGTGCCATTTATGGTAGAAAAAGTTCAGTTATGGCTGATTGAAGTTGATTTGTCGTAATGATAAGTAATTACAGTTATGCAGTTGTTTGATTTCTTCACCTCTTCTGTTTCCTTAAACGCACCTCATATTCAAAGGCCCACAATACCTCGAACTGAATCATTTTAGGATTATTATTATCAAGGTCAAAACTAAATGAAAAGTTACAAACGATGTTATAAACACATTTAAATCTTTGGTTTCAGATCCGTAGAATTATTATTTTTTTTTAAACCTACGTCTTAAAGAATCATTGAATCTCCACTTTGTAATTAAATAACGTTTGTCCTGTCTGTCTTGGGTAACTGAAATTACAACACTTTCCTGCACAGTAATAAAATGCTCAGCAATATAACGAAGAATTAAAACGTCCTATTTCTGCGATAAATGTGTTCATTATCATGCAAGCAAAAGTTCCATACCAGGAAACAAAAACTAAACTTTTTTTTTAACCAATGACGGGTCCTCAGCCGACTTAGTAGTGGCTTAGTAGTGGCCTTGTGGCCTTAGTAGTGGCTTGGCCACTACTAAGGCCAAAAGTGATGCTCCCTTTATTATGGAAACACCCACTAGTTGGGCCATCTTTGCCTCCTATGAAGGGACGGACAGTTACAACCAAACGTTCTTCCGGGATTCGAACCCAGTCCTCTTTGGTATCGCAGTCGGCTCCCCTAACCACTATACTGTCTGGGCAGAATAAAAACTAAACTAAAAGATTTCATCTTTCATTGTTCTCGCTATTTACAAAGAATGGTTTAAAAATACAGATTACTAAATACAAAATGATAAATATACATTAATGCATACATACCTGTATTTATCCGTTGGAAATAGTAAAATTAGTAAAACGAAGAACTGTATATCTGATCCAACACTATCCAACGAAAGGTTTCGTCTAGGAATTCCCGCGCAAACGACAAAAGCCCCTGGAACTGCCATTTTTCTATTTAAGGATTGTGGGGAACCTATTATGAATCCAAAACATTCATTTTCGTACTAAACAATGCTTCGTATTATGAACATTTCGTTTCATATTAGAGAAAGCAACGAGACGACACAATTACAGTGAGAGAGGTTCAACAACAGCAATACTTGTCTGCAGACAAGCCGGAGGAGATGCGAAACTGAATCTAGCAGGTAGTAAATTCCTACTTAGAAGACCATCTTTAGTTTATTTGCTTAGAATTTCTCATATTATACGTTTTTAGTCCAAAGGGACAATTTGCCCAGAAAGACTATTAATTTCGTTTGGTATTTTGCTTTGATTCACTAAAAGCGTTATTTCACTTTTCTAATTGTTGCCACCAAATATTATCGCCCTGCATTATATTTAAAGAAATTAAATAATGAAGAATCTGCATAAGTGTATATATGTTTCTCGCACTGTGATAAAACAACGGTGCTTAGAGCTATCTTAATTTTGAATATTGGACGTGTCTACCCGAATATGGGCATCTAGAAGACAAAATTTGAAATTAGCAATTTTTTTTTATTATCGATGTCCTATTTTGTAAAACTTTGCCAAATTTTTTATTAACAAATTCAAGGATGTCAAAGCGAGCAATGGCAACGTTGTACAGAAAAAAAAAAACATCTTTATCTCCAGCGCGCGAGACTGTGTATCGGAAATTCTAAAGATATGCTCAATTTAAAATTATTTTGCCATATTGCTGTTGAACGGAATTTGATAGTTTAAGTGCGAAGAGCATGATATTTAATAAATGAAGGTAACTCACAAAATGTTAAAAAAGCGCCCCAGTGGATGTAATTTAAAGTTTGAAACCTTTCAGGTTTTTTTTTTTCTTATTCTTTAATTTCATCAATTTTTATTTAGTTTCTTTTTCTGGAGCGGGCACAGATCCCCAAGACTGTGAAGATGGAATCCATACGGCTCCACGTAGTGTAGTTTAGGAACCACCGACTTAAAGAATGTAGCAATGAAAATAATTTTTAAATATTAATGTCAAAAGAATTAACATACAAAGGTCGTCACGAAAGTAATGGAATAATCGGCCTTTCTGATTAAATGAAACAGACTGTCCACACTGCAACCCCCGAATTTTGTGTTTTCAAGCTTCTGCTTCTTCGCAAGGAATAATCTACAAGTATAAAGATTTACTGACATAAATGAAGTGAAGTTTACCTTAGAGATGTGACTGAAATAATGCACGCCTCATATTTTTTTAAAATGGTTCATATGATTCGAAAATAGGTTTCAGTGATGACGGAGACCCTTCTCTTTCGCTTTTGGGTTACTTGTTTACGGCAAAGCAAACTAGGGCTATCTACCTAAGGCGAGGGATGCTTCGTGCCGGACTTTCTAAGGAAAACATACGTCATGAATACACGAACCAGTCGAAACTAGCAGTGTTCAGTGATTTTACAGCTTTGCCGCTTGCCGCCCTAATGCCGCAGACGCATCCTCTTAATAGAGACTATGTTGAGTAATACTGTAAGGTTTTAGTTAAACTAACAAAGTTTTATTTTAACTTAAATCTTTCTATCTCTTCTCATGTTTCAACTTCCCGTCAGAAGAAGCGCGCGTTTTCAGCTTATGCTAATTTGAAGTAGAGCCAAGTTATATTTAAACCAGAGGTAGAAACCTCTCAGTGTGAGAGAGCTTTTAGTCTCAGATCATGGTCATTCTGTTCGACGTTCGCCTGACCAACTAGCAGCTGAATTCTAAGCCATAGTGCTTGCTACGTGATTGCTTATTGAAATAGATCCAAGTGCGCTAGTATTAGTAATTCTTGCTACGCACCATTTAGTTAGAGGCCAACTCCGCGTATAGCTCTGTGAGCAAAGATTAATTAAATTTCTATTTAGCTTTAGTTTAAAATTATCTGATTGTTCACTTAGACCCAAGTGTGGTCTTTACTTTCTGTATCCTTCCCGAGTTGGGAAGTGGTTGTAAATAATATTGATTTAATAAAAGAGGATTTTAAATCCCTTTTCAAGTGCAGTTATTCTACTACTCAAGCACAGTATCCTACACCCGAACATAGCTGCATTCAGCTCCCTGTTCCAGATCAGGACTTAGAGACTTTTCAGCTGTTCACGAAGATGTTTGCCAAGAATATGCACAGAACACTCAGTCCTGACATGTTTACATTTGAAACTTAGCAGAATAGTAACAGTGTTGCCATTGCTCGCTTTGAAATCATTTAGTTTGTTAATCAGAAATTCGTTGAAATGTTACAAAACATAAAATCGATAATAAAGCAAATTTCAAATTCAAAATTAGGGCTTCCAGATGCCCATATTCGCAGTAGGATTACGTCATTCAAAATTCGATGGCTCTAGGTTTTATCACATTGCGAGAAACATGCATACATTTATGCAGATTTTTCATTTTTTAAAATTTAATGCAGAGCGATAACATTTAGTGGCAACAATTTGAAAAGTGAAACGGGCATTCAGAGTGATTCAACGCAAAATCGCAAAACGAAAGTAATAGTCCGTCGGGACTAAATCCCTTTGGACTAATAAGATTGATTTAATAAAAGAGGATTTTAAATCGCTTTCAAGTGCAGTTATTCTACAACTTAAGCACAGTATCCTACACCAGAACATAGCTGCATTCAGCTCCCTGTTCCAGATCAGGACTTAAGGACTTTAAGGAGTTACTTTAAGATGTTTGCCAAGACTATGCACAGAACACTCAATCCTGACAATATCTTCCTATGAATAACGAACGAATCCTCCTTTACGAATTCCTACATCTACAAATGCACATTTCTATTAACCCTTTGACTACGAATTAAAAAAAAGTTTTCTATCTAAGTGAAAAAAATATGTCGTAAATAAGGTAAATATAGAATTTTTGACAAATGGTTTTCTAGCTAAAGGCTGGGATACATATGTCCCAGCCTTTAGCTTGAAAATGGTTAATGGTGGGATACATATGTCCCACACGATGGGCGTATTGTAAAGCACACCTATTATTCTGGAAAACTTTATTATATGAAAAAGATTTCACATCGTATAGTACAGGGTAAAGCATTCTTTGCATAACCCAAAATTACACATTGGGCAATTCATATTTTCTCCGCGTTCATTTATATACAAAGAGCACAGCGGTATCTCGATTTTCCAACTACTGGAAATAATTCCCAACCTTCAGGAGATTCGAAGTGCTTTTTAAAACCCAGCAGTAATTTTTAAACTTCCAGTGGGACATACATGTTCCGATAGTAGTCAAAGGGTTAAGTAAATTACCATAGTATGTTTTGTCATTAGTCCAAACTTGTGAAAAATTTTACATTAAATTACAATGTATAAAAATGGTTCATTATGCAATAATTCATGTTACGAATTTTTAATAAATTCTTCTCATGTTTAATTTCAGTACTCGAATAAAAATCAAATGTGAAAGATAAATGTGCATGAATGGCTTAAACTGAAGAAACTGCAAGTTATGTCTATGGAAATCGGGCAAGAAAAATACTGGTTAGAATGTTTGAATAGAAATTACTCGAAATTAACTAGTTCTCTATCACGTCATCGAAAGTCATTTTTGTAACCTCTTTAATGTCATATACTTACATAAAGGTCAAATTCCTTATTTTTAGGTATTTGGTATGCATGCCATATGTCATATTTATAATGAGATAATCAGAGTGTTTTCTTTCTTGTCTGATTTTTTTGGCTTTCTTCATTTTTTTATATACACGCACAAAGGAGTATAATTTTTTGTTTATATTTTGTTTGGTTATATTATTTTTTGCATTGTTTTTATTTAATCCTGCTTTTGATATTTATGTAACAATAAAAATGCTTTTATTTGAATATATTTCGTCTCTAAGTTTATTATTTATTTTAAGGCACTACAGATATACATATTCTAAAGACTATTTTTATACATGCATTGCGATTTTGATGTGAGATTTAGGAAAAGCGTGTGCGTTGATGTAGTTCTTTTGGCATGTGTCAAAGCACGCAAGACTTTTCTATTGTGATAAAACACGCAAACATTTCCAGGTGGGTTAGAATGCTTTTATTGACGAATATCTTGAAAAACCGCTATAAGATAAATCATTGGTAAATATGTCCTGATACTGCTGTAAATAAGGTAAATAAACACTTTGGTCTTTCATGATTTACCTTATTTATAATATTATGATGATGTAATATCATGCATCTAAGTGAGGTATATCTTAGATTAATATTGTCTAAGTAAGGTAAATAAGCACTTTGGCCATAGTATTCCATGATTTATCTACTTATGTAATAATATGACGATATAACATTACCATACTATTCTAAGCAATTTAAATAAACATTTTGGCTATGGTCTTCCATGATTTACCTTACATATAATAGTATGAAGATGCAATATCATCATACGATGTAAGGCAATGGGTTATCGTGGAAGATAAATCATGGAAGAACATAGCCAACAATTCTTTTCGACGAACGCTAAATCTTCAATAAAATTTCAATAGCCAATAAAGATTAAAACTGTCGCTTAGAGATGACAAATGATTCGTAGAAACACCTTCTTGCTGAACAATGATATGTTTATAAAAAATTTCCATTAACCAAGATGTTTGACATAACAAGAAACAACAAAGACGATAAGTGTGAAAAAGTGTAATTACTTTTTTGTACGAAGGACAGGAAGTATAGGAATCACGAAAAATTTCGGGTACCATATTTCAACGGAAATATCCATTTTCACCGCTATTGAAAGCAATTTAACGAAGGTTTTGGGCTATATGTATATGTAAGGACAGAATAAAGGACTCTTTTCCCCCAAACGAATTATAAAACTGATTTAAAATGATTTCAGAAGGGATTTTTTCGTGGCGTCTCTACGTACGTACGTACGTATGTATGTAGGTATGTATGTATGTATCTCGCGTGACTCAAAAACGAGTAGCCTCAGAGCGTTGAAATTTTGTACATAGGGCTGCTATAGCATGCATTTGTGCACCTCCCTTTTTGGCTGCAATCGGTCCCATCAAAAGTACTTTATATATATATGATGTAAGCTCGAAGTATCAGACTATAAGTTTAAAGAAACAATAGGATCCATTTATTAATTTCCATGAAAAACAGCAGTTACAAAAATCAGATCCCCGGAGTAAATAAAAAAGAACAGCTAATAACTTTTTATATTGAAGTTTACTCCATCGTTACATTAATGAAAAGATCCCCTCGATCAGTCAGTCAGTCAGTGATTTTATAGCCGAATTATTGCAAATAATGCAACTTTACCGGCTCAATGACAAAATATGCCTAAAAAGGCCACAAGACGTTGAAAGTCCAGACAAATAAAAAATAAAAGAGCAAAGGTCAAAAGGGAAGCCACAAGCGGCAAATACAAGACGACTGAAAAGATATACAATGCATAATAAATATAAAATATACAAGTTTAAATACGATACAGTATCATGAGTTACAAAACAGTTAATGTAAATTGAAAAGTATAAGTAAGGTAGGCACCAAACATGTACAGGATATTAAACATTGTGTGAACGGAAACCAGTCATGAATTTTTATTACGTGGGGAAGTTAGCACTCCGCGTGAGGAATGCTGCAAGTGCACGAAGGTCAACGTCCTCTTCAAGGATGATGTAATCAAACGTGTTGAAGTGCTTCAGTCGGTCACAATTTATGGCTTTATCGAAGAAATTTTTGTTCAATTTGTGCAGATATTTTTCCATAGTTTCAATTTGTAGATCCTTATGTAGCATATCGTTAGAAACATAAAAGTGAACTCCGGTAATTAATCTTAAGAATCTATTTTGAATAATTTGAAGAATTTTAATATCCTTTGCCTTATAGGCTGCCCATGCGGGTGAAGCGTATGTCATAATTGGACGAATAATAGCAGTGTATATGTGACGTTTTTTATAAAGGTCTAGTCTTGAATATTTTCCAAGTAAGGGAGTGAGGCTGTTAATTACTCCTATGGTCTTCTGTTTAATTTTTGCAATATGATCATTCCACTTAAAGGAGGTGTTCAGCACGATACCAAGGTACTTGGCTTTGGTGACAAGTGGTATTTTTTCATTAAATAATTTCAATTCACCATAGAATCCTTTGCGTGCATATCTTCTCCGGATGAGTAAAAGTTGAGACTTTGATGCATTAATAGCAATACGCCACTTGGTGCACCACGATTCAATGGAAGGCATAAATTTTTGAAGTTTTAATACTGCATGTTCAGCCCTAATGGATCTGACAGCCACTGCAGTATCGTCCGCATAGCAGCCGATAAAGCAGCCGCTAATCAGATCCAGGGGCGGAAAATCTGACACATAAAAGAGATAAAGAAGGGGTCCTAAAATAGAACCTTGTGGAACAGAAGCTTTAATATTCCTGAGACTTGAGTGTTCATTTTCTATGGAAACAAAAAAATTTCTATTTGTAAGAAAGGAGTAAAGTAACTTGATCATTTCCGGTTCAATGTTTAAGGAGATAAGCTTGTAGATGAGCCCCTCATGCCAGACGCGGTCGAAAGCTTTCGCCACGATCCCCTCGATATTCCTTTGCGAGTCCTTTTATAAAGCTCTGGAAAGGCGGAGCTTCCAAGAAATGACGTCAGTCTCGTCAGCCAATCCAGTTCGCTTTAAATATTTCCAGAACATTCAATAACTGTATGTGTAGAAAAAGCGGGAATATCAATTTGACTACCGGGCTGTGGATTTAATTCCACGTACTTTCAAATAAGAGATCGTCGCCATTAAAATGAAAAGAATATGTATTTAGAATTGTGACTGGGGAAAAAACAAAAAGAAAAGATGAAATTTAAATTAGGGTTTTAAGTGTATTTTTAACTATGGAATTTTATTATTACATATGCTATATATATACATATATACTCACTCTGTTACTCCGTTCCGTGCCCTCAATTTTTTTTATTCTTATATGTTGGTAAATTGTGCATTTTGTGCATTGAAAATGATTGAATTATGTTGTTCTTATCTTCCAGTTAAGGTTCTTGAATTCAATAGTTGTACAGTTATCATTAATTTGAAACTTGTTTCAGTGTTGCTAAGCCTAATTTTTTTTACCATTGCAGATATATTTGCTTACATTTTAAACTTAGCAGAATAGTGAACTTATTGCCCATCTAGAGAAACTAAGCTTCGCAACAACAAAGATTACGTCTTCTTTTATTATTGCGAATTAAATCATGCTTAATCCATTCTGTAATTATCATTTAAGTTATTAAACTCTCTCATATATTGACTCAGAGTGGCGTCCACGACAAATCAAGTTAGTTTCGATGCTTTCAGTGTCTTTCTGCTGCGTGATACCAAAAGTAAATTTTTAGTCTTCTTTCCCGCTGGACGAATTGCTTGTTTTTGCGTAGAAACTGATCCGTATTTATGTTTTATATTTTTCAATTTTTAATAAAGATATTTTGAGGTTTTATGTATGTTTGCCTTGCCGCGAAGCGCAAACAGAATTAATTGAATGAGAAATATATCTCAGATGAAATTAAAGAAAATAAGTTTAAATGAAATGCAGGAAAGAAGGCGTATTGTTTAATATTCCGTACAAGGAAGTCATGCGTACACATCATATTTTTTTATGTTACAAAGAAAGTCCGAGTCTCTTTCTATAATCAGCATACGAAATTATATAAAAATTAGTGTAAATTCAATATTTAGCCAAGTAACTATTGAATTGCATTATTTGTTATGTCGCTATGAACGAATAAATGATTTTAAGAGTTACATAAGAATTGGTATGTGGGTGACAGAAAAATAATATTTCATTTTGTATTCCGTACACAAAAATGAATAAGAATTAGATAAAATATTAACTTAAATTATGCATTTAACAAAATCACTGCTGACCTACAGAGGGTGTTTACACATTTTTAGAATAATATCTGGACCGATCAATTAATCTGTTCCTCGCTTTAGGCTATTTTATGGGCTATAAATCCGCATCATGATTTCTCTGATAGAATGTTTTTTAAAAAATTTCCAGGGTATTGATTACCATTCCTCTTCATCAACTATCCAGGGTGAATCAATCGTGATGGTTTGCGCTTAGAAAGAGCTATTTTCAAGAGGTTAGAGGCATAATAGTCCATAGACAAAACGTCAGAAGTCTTTGCAGGAATACGTTGAAAAGGTATTTACGCAATATATGTAACAGTCTTCATTTTCTCAAAGGAATACAGTGGTTTTCGTGTAGTGGTACGTTTTGTAGCACGATTTGCTGCTTTGCGTTTCAAGCTTTGAAAGTCGCTGGGATAATGAAATGGAATTATATTTGTAAATATTAAACGTTAAATTTTTTTGGTGGTACGTTGAGTTGATTTTAACGTTTGTTTCCACTCATTTTATTTTTGATTTCCCATTGAGAAAGTATCCCATGACAATCAAACTCCTTGCTGAAACGTTCTTTGCATTGTTGTAATAGGTTTGTATATTTTTTTCTCTTCGTTTTCTATAATAAATAGCCTTTTTTTTTGTTGCAGTTGTGGGGGTTTACTATTTAATCCTCAAATTCTAACTTAGAACCCCATGAACACTAACAAGCAAATAATCTCTTGTTAATCGCTTAATATAATGAATGTATATATGTTTCTCGCACTGTGAACGGTATCTAGCGACATTAAATTTTGAATAACTTAGTCCTCCACTAGAATATGGGCATCTGGAAGGCCAAATTGAGAATTTGGAATTTATTTTATTATCCATTTCATATTTTGTGAAATTTTAACGAATTTTTGATTAACATACTCAACGATTTCCAAACGGGCATTGACAACAGTATATGAAAAAAAATATTTGATCTTCAGCGTGCGAGACTCTGTATCGGAAACTCTACAGATATGCTCTTTTTAAATATTTTCGATAAGGCTGTTGAATTGAGTTTTATTGTTTAAGTACGAATGTAATAATGCTGTTGAATTGAGTTTTATTGTTTAAGTACGAATGTAATAATGCTGTTGAATTGAATTTTATTGTTTAAGTGATTATTTAAAAATAAACACAAAACATTGAAAAAACGCCCCTTTGGGCGTAATATAAAAACTGAAAGTCTCGGATTATTAATTAATTTATTTATTTATTGGTAGATAGAGAAATTAAATGATATATAAAAGTCACAAAAATATGTTTCAAAATGCAAAGTGTCGCTCACTGGAGATGAAAATCTGCTTTATTTCAAAAATTGCTGCCACTGCACGTTTTTAAGTAGTAGAATTTGTTAATTAAAAATTTTTAAGTTTTAGAAAATATGAAAAAAATAGCATTGCCAAACATTTAGCATATTATTATTATATTAGGTCATATTCTGACATTGAAGAAAGCACGCAATTTCATGTGACGTCATTGCATGTCGGAAATCTTTCATCAATGTCAGCATTTTAAATAAATAGGTGCTGTTGGTAACCTTTTTGTTTTGGATTAAGATAATTGATATGGTATGTTATTGCCACGTTAATTCTTTTATTGATATTTTACAAAAAGCTGTTACATTACATTAAATTTAAAAAAAAATCTGAAAGGTTTCAGATTTTTAATTACGTCCAAAGGGGCGTTTTTTTAAACATTTTGTATGTTACTTTTACTTATTGAATATCATGTTCTTCGCATTTAAACCATAAAATTCAGTTAAAGAACAATATGGCAAAATAATTTTAAACTGAGCATATCTTTAGAATTTTATACACACAGTCTCACGCGCTGCAGATAAAAATGTTTTTTTTCTGTACAACGTTGCTTGCCCGCTTTGAAATCCTGGAGTTTGTTAATCAAAAATTCGTTAAAGTTTTACAAAATATGAAATTGTTAATAAAATAAATTCCAAATTTCGAATTTCGGCTTCCAGATGCCTATATTCGCAGCAGGATTACGGCATTCAAAATTCGATGGCTTTAGGTACCGTCGTTTTATCCCAATGCGAGAAACATACATATATTTATGCACATTCTTCATTATTTAATTTCTTTAAATATAATACAGGGCTGCAATATTTTGTGGCAATAGTTTGAAATGTGATACAGACTTTTAATGTTTCCGACGGAAAATCGCAAAACGCAAAACTGTCCTTCAGGGACAAAGCCCCTTTGGACTAATAATGACGTCATACGTATACGTATTAACCTGACGTGTCTAAGGTTTTGCCTCCTGATTTCGCAACATAAAAAAAGATATTTATATATATTTACTAATTGGTTGTTGTTTGGAAAGAATGTACTGACTTCATTTATACTCAAATGTTTTTATGCACATTTTTTTTCTACAGAGAACTCACAAATTTTGTTTTGGTCGCAGCTAACGACTTTGTGTACAGTACATTAAATTAATAGTTCATTTTATTTTCACTACCTAGAAGTTATAAATATGGCTTTGACCGTTGCCCGTTAGTAATAAATATGATTTTATAGCTTGACATAAACTACACAAAACTATTCACTTGGATGACTTAAATGCAGCAATTCAAATGGTTCAGGTGGATATACGTAAATCTATACTTCTATTCATAAATTTCAATGACAGATTTTAAGTATTTTATACATTCATTTGTGATTCTCAGTAACAGTCTGCTGAATATTTGAAAATCAGAACCGCATTTTTTATTATTAGGTATTTCCAGAAAGCAGTATCCATTTGGAAATACAAAACTTATCTATCTATATATATATTTTGAACTCCAGCTGCCCCGTTCAATGAAGTACACTGCGGGTAGATAATTTAATTCCTGTGTCAATATTGCCTATTGTTCAAATATCCGCTGAGAATATGCCAGAGGTATAGAAACACAGGTACAGGTAGGTATAGGCATACAAGAGATATAGGAATCGTTAATCGAAAAAAAAATATATGTGTTTCAAGTGCCCTACATTGATCTATTGTTCCACACAGACATCCACTGCAATGGTGAACATAGCATACTAGAGAGGAAGTTTCGTATAACTCCTGTCGTTCACGTTTGCCGCCAGTTTATCAAGAAATGCAGTTACCGTATGTTAGGACACTTGGTTGTCAGCTAACTGCTTTCCACCCAAAACTGTTCATCCTGCATACGCACATATCGTCTCATCCACACATCAGCCACTCCGGCATTTGTGGATGTAGTAGCTACTTTAATGCCTGCGGTGATGTAAATTTCAGCGAAAGGTTAGGCAAAGCCCGATCTACACATTCAACCTTGCATAAGACATTTACCATCTTTTCGCAAAATTACAAAATCTGCTCCTTGTACGCTCTATAAAATTATGACCTTTTCTTGTTGCATTTCATTTCAACTTATTTCCTTGAATTTCATTAAAGATACATTTCTCATTCAATCAATTCAGCTTGTACTTCGTGGCAAGGAAAAAATACATGAAACCTCAAATCATCTTTATTAAAAACTGTCAAATACAGAAAAACCTAAAAAACGAAATAGAGTTATTAAACCGCTAAAAACAATTTTTACAATTGAAATTAGACTAAAAATTAATTAAAATTGGGCAGAAAGACAGCTTCTTCGGCGCACAAATACGTTTGATCCCGCTCGGCAAAAGAACGGTGAAGTTGGTGCAGAAACTGACTTAATTCACTATATACTACTGAAGCTTCAAATATAAACAAATGGCGGCATCGTTAGGCTTAGTGGTACTTAAACAATGATTGAATTGTTGATAATTCTACTGCCTGCAAATTAACTAAAGACATAAAACCCTTAACCGGAAGATAGGAACAGTATAATTCAATGACGTTTGAAGTAAAAAATGCACAATTTACCAACGTATATATATATATATATATAAGAGCAAAAAACTCAGCTCAACGAGCTGGCTAACAAAGTGAGTGTATGTATACATATATTTTTATGCTTTTGGTGCGACCTATAACAACCGAAACGGTAGGTGCACAGCTACATGTCATAGCAGTTCCATATACAAAATTCCAACTTTCTGAGGCTACTCGTTTCTGAGTTATGCGAGATACATATGTACGTACGCACGTACGTCCAGATGTCACGAAAAAGTTTCCTCTGAATCCATTTTAAATCTATTTTACAATCGGATTTCTTAAAGCGTGTCCTTTATTCTGTCCTTACGTACAGATGTAACTCAAAAACATCGTTCAAATGGAATTGAGATCGGTCAAATTGAATATTTTCGTTGAAATATGATATCGGAAACCTTTCGCGATTACAATACTTCCTTTACTTCGGACAAGAAAGTAAAATGTATTCCAAGGGAAAGATATGCTGATAGCGAAGAACCACTGTAAACAATCACTGGATCTCAAAGTGGGCTGGTGCAGATGGTGTACATAAATTTTTCTATCATGTGACAAATATCTGAATGCCAGGCTATTGGTATCGAAATGAAAGGATATGTACATTAAAGTAAACAAAAACTGCTCTTTCTTTCTTTACTACCAAACGCCCATTACTTTTTCTATATGTTATACATTGCCAGTGATCTACATTAATACACTGCGTGTTTAAATTATTTGTAATCTTCTCCCCAAAAGTTAAAAAGTGAAGCATAAATTTCATTTCTTTGAACTTATTTGTAATAATTTTTAATTTTTTCAGGACAGCACCTTTTCCTTATTTGCTCCGTTCCAAATAAACTTCCATTATAAAAGTTTTTATATTTGCATCAGTTTTAACAAATTAAAAGTTAGAAAATAACTTCAAAATACTTCAGGAGCAACAGTATCTTTACAAAAAGTCTCAATTTAATAGTTAAACTGTGCTTCTACTCATTTGATCTACATGGAAAAATTTGACTTTCGTAATAATTTGACCTTCAAAATATTCTTAAGAATTTAAACATTTAATGAAAAAAAAAAGAAATTATTTACTTTTCTTACTTAAATGATGTAATTGAGCGCTAGGCTAAAAGTAAAAGTACAATCACAATCTGCGCCTAACACCAATTCGCAGAATCACATTCTGGGCACACTTTCATATTAAGCCCCATTTAATTTAATGCTTGAAAGCATGACTGCGTTTACTCGGCGAATTTGCCGGAGAAATAGAATCTCTACGTCTGTTATGGGTTTCTCATTACTGGTATTTTCCTAAAAATCAATTAACCGATTACTAAGGTTATTAAATTCAACAAACGTTATCTCTGTAGTTATAACATATCGATTATTTCGATCATCCCTTTTTATAACAGAAAAGGAGAAAAGTGTTTGACGAATTGGATGAAGAACAAAAATTAATGTTACGTGCAGTTAATTAGAATATTTTATATTCAGGAATTTATACTGATACATGGATAAGATTTTGCACAAAAATGTCAGAATTTAGAAGAGTAGTTCAGTCTTGGTTCTGATTGACTTTTTGATTTATTTTTACAGTCAGCCTGTTTATCTTTATAACTGATAATTCATCTCCCCGTTGTTTAGTTTTTTAGACAACAGTGCAATAAAATTGTGTTTTACAATTTCGTAAGTTGTGGATATTATACGATTAAGAGAGATGCAATTAAGAAAATTATATAATTTAAAATTTAAAGAAAATTTTTTAACTTAGATAGATTTCTGAATTATGATTAGAGGCTTAATTTAAGAAATGTTGTAATAAAAGCAAATGTAGGGGACGTTTCGTCTATAACTAACATAGTTTAGTTTCGTTTATGTGATTAGGGCAAAGTCTCGAGGACTATCTACCTAAAAAGACGGATGCCTGCATGGAGGACTTTATAAGGGAAACTGGCTCGTATACACGTTTACACATGGGGAAAACCACGAAAATACCCATGCAGCCAGCCGTTCGTGGGATTGGAACCTCGGACTAAACTACCAGTGCTCAGCGATTTTAACGCTCGGCCGCTGATAGACCCTCTTTCTTCTTCATAGCACTAATCAGGCGCTAGTGGGCCGGTATATCTAACTTAAAACCGTACTAGACTAACATGCGAGTTGTCGCTCCATATGGGATAAAACCGTACTAGGCTAACTATGCGAGTTATCGCTCCGTATGTAATAAAATCGTGCTAGACTAACCATGCGAGTTATCGCTTTATATGCGATAAAACTGTACTAGACTAACCATGCGAGTTATCGGTCCATATGTGATAAAATCATACTAGAATAACCATGCGAGTTATCGCTCTATATGTAATAAAATGGTACTAGACTAACCATACGAGCTATCCCTTCATACGTCATAAAACAGCACTAGGCTAACCATATGAGTTATCGCTCCATATGTGATAAAACCATACTAGACTAACATGCGAGTCACCGCTTCATATGTTATCAAATCGGACTAGATTAACCATGCGAGTTACCGCTCCAAATGTGATGAACCGTACTAGACCAACATATGAGTTATCTCTCCATATGTGATAAAATCATATTAGACTAACCATGCGAGTTTTCGCTCCATATGTAATAAAATCGTACTAGACTAACAATACGAGTTATCGCTCCATATGTCATAAAACTGTACTAGGCTAACCATACGAGTTATTGCTCCATATGTGATAAAACTGTACAAGACTAACATGCCAGAAATGGCTCCATACATGAAAGTATTACAAAAAAGTCTTAAGAAAGTTATAAATGGTATTTATATCTTGAGTTTACCAAAACGCACAACTTGTGCGTAGAGCTAATTGCGAGTATTTGATAATAGAGCGTTTTAAGTAAAAGACGGTTAAAGTAAGAAACAGAAACAGAAAGACTTTGATACAAAACGTCTCAAGAAAGTTATAAATAACTTTTGTATTTATATTCTGAGTATATCCAAATGTACAACTTGTGTATATAGTTAGTTACCTGAGGCAGTTTGATAACAGAAACTTGAAATTACAAATGCAAATAGATGCGCAGCTGGAGACTAGAAATAGTGACCTTATTAAGCGTCGGCTTAAACTTGAAACAATTGGATGAAACTTCGACTAAGAAAATGGTTAATGCCAAAAAACTAACAGAGCTGTAAGAGTACAAACTGCAAGCGTCGCTGTCAAATGTTCCCAAAAGAGCTTTTTTTTATTTTCACATTCGTACATGTTTCGAGAGCATTTGGGCTAATGTTCCTTTGGGATAAAAGTATTTAAAAACATCATATCTTTAGAAATTCCGATAGGCAGTCTCGCGCGCTGTAGATAAAAATTTTTTTTTTCGTATAGTGTTGACACTGATCGATTTGAAACCGTTGAGTTTGTTAATCAAATGTTCGTTAAAGTTTCCCAAAATATGAAGTAGATAATAAAATAAATTCGAAACTCAAAATTCGGGCTTCACGTGCTCCTATTCGAGTGGAGGACAACGTTATTCAAAATTGAATATTCTGTATGGTTCTAGGTACCTTTTTTATCTGACAACGCGAGAAACATAGATGCATTCATGCAGATTCTTTAAGATACATTCTTGCAGATAGATACATTCTTGCAGATAGATGCATTCTTGCAGATTTAATTTATTTAATTATAATTAAGGCTATAATATTTGGTAGTAAAAATTTCAAAAGTGATATGCAACGCTTTTGGTAATTCGACACAAAATGCTGTTTCGAGACCAATAGTCCTTCTGGGCTGACTCCCCCCCCTTTGGAGTAATAAGCAAAATGTTTTAAAATATTCATTACGTACAGATAAATTTTTAATGTAATAAAATTAAAACTTTTCCAAGCAGGAGACTTGAGTTTTCGTAAAATAAGTTTTAAGATAACTGATTTTCTACTGCATGATATTAATACAACTTCATTTCATGCTGAAATAGAAATTCAGAATGTCGTAATTTGCATTTCTATTACACGCTACACTTCTGCTGAAGTTTGCTTTAAATTCCGGTAAATATTTGTAAATTTTCAAAAATTGAATTCACTTGACGATTAGATTACTTAAACGAATCTGAAAATCTGAAATATGCAGAAAATATTGACATAAAATTCAATCTCAACTTTCGAATTGAAGAACAAAACAAATAAATGTAATGTTTTTTTTTTTTTTTTTTCAAATTCGTTTCCCGATCTTTTGAAGTAATTTAAAGGAAATAAATATTTATTTCAAAAGTATTAGTAGGTTTGAAACATTTTTTTGTCTTTCACAAAAATATAATTTACGCATCCGCCCTGATGCATGTTCTTATAGTGTAAATGGTTAACACATCCCGTTTGTAAACTGGAAGATTCATTCATGGTCGAATTTCGGAGAGGGTATGTTTGATTTCTCACATTTTCACGGCTCCAAAAATTCTATAGAGTTAGCTTTGACTGTTCTAAAAGCAAGTTGTTAGCTAGATGAATTTTTATTTAGTAGTAAATGGGATCTTTAGGTAAAATGAAAGTAAAGATATACCACGTCAAGAACTTAAAACTGATATTTAGATAAGAAAATTAAATTAAAACGTTAGCATCGAACTTATTTAAATCATAAAATGTAAGAAAGTAGTTCAAAGTAAATATGCGTTTTAATTTTACGATTGTTGACTAAATGAGATTGAATTATGTTGTAACTGTATTCCCTTTCATACTCTGACGATAAGCATCAGCCAATATGCTTAATTTTCAAATAATATACAGGAATTTGATGCAGATTTTATAATAGTTTATTTTTCGAATGTTGAGTTAGTATAGTACTTTAATTATTGTATCACTTTCGTGATTTATCTTATTACGATAATAGAATTGATTTTATTAAATAAAAACAAAATTCACCGAATTAACCATGGGTTCCTTGTTTTGGATCTATTCGAAGGAAAAACAGAAGTATTTATATGAAGAACTGTCAAAATACCTTGTCACAAACTGTATTTTATTCATATGCGATATAAAAAGTTACGTATCTCGCAATGTACACTGCACCACCCCCCAAAAAAAATTGGGGCAGTTCTATATCTCTCATTCTACTGAGCCGATGGACGAAATTCCGCTGACGATGCTTTTTTTATTCAGAATCATATAAGAACTTTGCTGATTCCGAGTCATAACAGAAGACTGATTTTATGTACAACTGCATGAAATGCATCCTTTCCGTTGGTTCTCATGTACACGACGAACAAAAGTGGGGGTGAGGGGCGCAGTTCTATACTTCCCATTTTACTAAGTCAATTGACGGAATTCTAATTGCGTTTTTCATGTCTCGAAAGCGCGACTTAAGATATATATTATATTTATATATAGCATCATTCTAGCATAGGTATTTTGACGCAAAATCGGACTTTTTCTAAAATAACATAGCAATTGTTTTTCCATATTTCGATTCTACGACTCAAATTATGCCTAAATGTCAAATTTTGTAAAATGTGGCGCGAAGTTTAAGGAGAAATTCATAAATTTAACTTGGCGAATTTTTTTTTCAGTTTGAGCCAAGAATAATTCATTTGGCGAATTACTTAATACATGTGGAAACCTATTTTCCTTCCTTTCCATTGTGCAGTGGAGGAAAAAATGTGACATGGTTCCTGCCTTTTTACATAGTGGATAAGAGGAAAAATAGTCACATCGTTCTACTTTCAAATAATTTTAACAAAGTGCGTAAACCACATTTTTGCTGTTACCGCTTTCAACAAATATGCCAATTTCAAAACGCGCCGATTTATAAATTCACGTACACCTTCGGAAATTTTGAATAAAAAGTTCCAATTTTTTGCTGGTATGCGTAGAAATAATCTACTTTAAGATGGTTGTAAAACTTTTATAGGTTATAATTCAAAATGTTTTTCGAAAAATTTATAAAAATTGTTTAAAAATACAAATTTTGAAAATGAATCATAAAAAATGGGCGAATTTTGTTTGGAATGAACCTAAATTTCGAACTGCTTAAGAAGGAATTAAATAAGTTTCATAAATAAAGGGATATTAATAAATATATATGAAATTCAATTAACAATGAACAGCTAAAATTTTGAGAGCTAATTTTTGAAAAACTGCTCGTGCAATTTTTACAAAACTTGGTAGTTTGGCATAATTTGAGTCGTAGAATCGAAATATGGAAAAAAAATGGCATGCCATTGCAGAAAAAGTCCGATTTTGTGTCAAAATACCTATATTTGAACAACGCTATGTATAAATCTATTACATATCCTAAGTTGCGCTTTCGAGACATGAAAAACGCAATTGGAATTTCGTCAATCGGCCCAGTAAGAACGGGAGATATAGAACTGTCCCTTTGTTTTTGCGCAGTGTTTAAGTGAAGAAATTCAGTGTAAAAGTTACCTCAAATTAATATAACATTTCTCACTGATTTCAGTTTTGTTTGAACTAACTGCAATTTTCCCAAAGGGTCGTTGTTACCGCTAATACGTGCACAAACGCTTCCAAAGAATAGAAGCAAAGTTTTTCAACAAGCTATTTTGGAGGAAACTTTTGGAAGCTTCCGAGAAAACCAAAATAAAAGTGTATATTATTTTTAGCTTAAAATGTCTGATGTGTACACCACATGATTTCCTTGTAAGAATATTAAATTACATCCATTTTTTAAATTACATCGTTTAAGCTTATTTCCTCGAATTTCGTTAGAGATATATTTCTCATTCAATTGATTCAGTTCTCATTTCGCGACGAGACAAAATACATGAAAATTCAAAATATCTTTGTTAAAAATCGAAAACTATAAACCATAAATACAATTAAAACACTTAAAAGAACAATTTTTATAATTATAATTAGTTTCTACCTCAAAACAAGCAATTTGACCAGCGGGAAAGAAGACAGATTTTTCAGTGCACAAAACTGAAGGTTTAGTTTTGGTCTCACTCGGCAAAACGACACTGAAGGCGTAGAAAGTGACTTAATTGGTTATGTAACATATGGTAAGTCAATTTATGGGATAATTTAATAACTTAATGATAATTTCAGAAACGATTAAGCATGATTCAGTTCGCAAAAATAAAAGAAGACGTTATCTTCGTTGACGCGAAGCTTAGTTTCTCTAGAATGGCAACAAATCCACAATTCTGCTATAATTTAAATGTAAACAAATACGGCTGCTATGATAAAAAATTGTGCTTAGCCGCACTTAAACAACTTTTAAGTTATTGATAATTCTACAACCATTGCGTGGAAGTTGATTAAAGGCATAAAAACTTTAACCGGAAGATTATGAATAACGTAATTCAATTACTTTTAAAGCAAAAACACACAAGTTACCAACATATAAGAATAAAAATTGAGACAACAAGCCGAGTAACAGAGTAAATATATTTGTCCTTTTGGTGCCGCTGACTGCCACCAAAAACGGGAGGTGCACAAATACATGCTATAGCAGTTTTATATATAAAATTTTAACGTTCTAAGGCTACTTGTTTTTGAGTTATACGAGATACATACATACATACATACATACGTACGGAGAGATGGCACGAAAAAATCTCTTCTGAATCCATTTTAAATCAGTTTTATAATTCGTTTTGGGAAAAATATTCCTTTATTCTGTCCTTACTTACAGATGTCACGCCAAAACATCGTTAAATTGCATTCGATAGCTGTCAAAATAGATATTTTCTTTGAAATATAGTACCTAGAATTTTTCGTTATTACAATACTTCCTTTACTTCCTGCAAAGAAGTAAAAATTGAAAACTATGATTTTAAACACTTGGATGGAATATTCTGGTAGATATTTTTATTTCTTAATTTTTCATGTCGATTATGTTCACGTGTCCTGCATTTTACAGATGCTATTTGAGTGAAGTGAATGAGGATCGAGTGTCCTATCTTTTCCAAAAGCGAATTTTAATTTGATATCTGGTTTAAAAGATGTGAGATGAAAAACTTTACGCTTTGAAACGTCTGGAAAGAAAACAGCTGAGTTTACGGTAAAAATCAAAATAATACTAAAAACTGATGAGTTTTAAGTGAAGTGACTTAACATTGAATGGAAGTCTGGAAAGTTTTTTCTCAAAAATCTCAACGAGCAGCCATATGTCTAGAAAAGTAAGCCATTTTCTTTAAAGTAGCAAGACTGGATTATAATATCATGATGAGCTATGAAACAGAATTAATCTTTTAGTTTTCTTCTTCAGATTATAACTCAATAATATTATTTTTAAGCGAAATGTTTCAACTAAAATAGTTAATGGTAACCAAAATGCAGAATTATTTGTTAATTAACTAGTTATCCTTACTTTGCCTTTATCTTTACTTTCATTCCTACTTTCGTCAATCAGTCCCACCAAGATGCAAATTTAATGTATATAAGTGACGAATTTTTGAATTTGAGTGAAAAACCTTTGACAATCTCCGCTAATCTGTGGTCCCGTTAATTCTGCTTTCTACTAAGAACAGTTGTTAAATGGATTTAGCTTTGGTAGCCGTGTTGCTTCTTGAAAATATTGAGGCTTGAGCCAAAGCCTACTTAGATACATGTGCGTTGCTTGTGCTTAATACTTGTAATTTGATTTGAGCATTTGTTCTGAATTACGCGCAAGCTGAGGCGATGACACCTGCAAGCCTGAATTTGGAATATGTTTTATTGTCAGTGTTGTCAATGCCATAGTTTGTAAAACTTTAACGAATTTTTGAACAACAAACTTAACAACATCGAAGCAAGCAGTGGCAACAGTGCACGAAACAAAAAAAAATTATCTCCAGCACGCGAGACTGTCTGTCAGAAATTCTAAACATATGCTGTTTTTAAATATTTTTAGCCCAAAGTGACATTAACCCAAACACTCTCGAAACGTGTATATATGTGGAAATAAAAAAAAACCACCCCTTTTCTGCGTAATATTAAAAATCTTAAATCTTTCATATATTTTTTTTAAGAAATCGAAATTCTATGGTTCACAGTGTATGCCCATCAAATTTGAATATGCATCGTCCAATACTTTATACACGCTAAAGGGCTCTCAATACCTCACCTTATTTTATAATGACTCTGCACGTGGGGAGAAGAAAAAAACATTGCAGGGCTTTATAAGCTCTATTACTTAATTACACTTATATAAAACTAATATAAATTATTACTTATGTAAATTAATTACACTTATATAAAATGAAACATACATAAAGTTATCGGTTGCTATTAATTCTCGCACAGCATATGTTTAGTTTCTCACGCTAAAGCACTAAGTTAAAGAAAATGCCTTGTAGTAGAATTTAGGTTATCTGGCAGAATTTTTTTTTCCATAAAGATAATTAATGCTTCAATGCCTTAGAATTCAGTTTTGGACTAAGTGCGAATTTTTCTGATAATCCCGTTAAAAGGAACATGAGTAAGTTAAATTCGTAATTATTAAGTAAGTGGCTGAAAATGGGATATGGAATTCTCCGGTAATTCGGTTTCTGAAGTACCATGGATAAAACTTCCAGATGATACTCTGCTTGGAAATGCAACAATCTGGAAATCATCTTTATTCTTAATACACTAGACATAAAATATTGATAATATATTGCAAAATAAGTTGTCATGTAATAAGTTGAAATGCAAAATAAGTTCTCATTCTGACACTCTCAGTTTTTTTTTTCTTTTAAATTTATACAATTCCATTTTCTTAGGCATTTATCAGCTGTTAGTATATAAGGTATTTCTTCCTTCCAGCATGACTTCGTGGTGATAACGGTAGCACAGTCGGTACGTATTCGAGAGGTCAAGGGTTCGAGTCCTGGTGAGAGCATTGCACATTTTTCACCCCTCCTGCATCAAAACCCTTAACGTCTCGACAAGTTAAAGTGATTTAATATCCTTTGGTTTTATATAACTCCTTTTGTAAGTACGTAGAAGGCTAAAAATTTACTTTTAATGAAACAATTGCATACTAAAAAGGCAAAAATGTAAATAGATAAACACTGGTACAACTGCAAGAACTTTAGTAACTGTGTAAAGACATTAGGTTATTTCGAAGCAGGAATCATGAAAAATGAGCCACGCCTTCGCCGAGAATCGAACCAGGAACCTCTCGGTTACGCATCGAGCGTGCTGACCACTACACCACGAAGGCATGCGAACAAGGCGTGAGAAATGCCTTTTATACTCCCCCTTTTAAAGGGAGACTGGGGTTTTGGGGACCTAGTCGCCAAATCTCTGTGGTGGAACCATCCACCATCTTTTTATTTCGGGCGCCAGTTGTAGAGACAATAGGTTATTTGGAAGCAGGAATCATGAAAAATGAGCAAAGTCTTCGCCAGGAATCGAACCATGGACCTCTCGGTTACGCGTCGAGCGTGCTGAGCACTACACAAGGAAGGCTTGCGAAGAAGGCTGGAGAAATATCTTATAACTGATGAAAGAGAAGTTTACATTAGCATTTTCTGAAAATTTTTGCCAAAAATTTAAGAATTTTTTAAGAATCATTTAACCCTTTGACTATGAATTATAAAAATACTCCGATTTCTAACCAAACGAACAAAATATGTCATGAAGATGGTAAATTTAGGTTAGGTTATTCAATTATGGCAAAGCACACGTAGGCTATCTGCCTAAGGGGAGGGAGGGCTTTCTAAGGGAAACTGGCTCGTATACACATTACACATGGGGAAAACCACGAAAACGCCCATGCAGCCAGTCCGTTCGCGGGATTCGAACCTCGGACCGAACTACTAGTGTTCAGCGTCTTTACCGCTCGGCCGCTGGTGGGCCCAGGTAAAGTTAGAATTTGGGACTTTTTTGACAAGCGGTTTTCAAGTCAAAGCCTGGGACCCATACGTCCCAGCCGTAATTAATGGTGGGATACGTATGTCCCACATGTAGAGATCAACTTACTATAAAGCACACCTGTTGTCCTGCAAAACTTTATTATATGAAGTGGAATTTTACGTGGTATGGTACAGGGTAAGGCAATCTTTGAGTAGCCCAGCATTACACATTGGGCAACTCATATTTATGTTTTTCTCTGGGCTCGTTTGTGTGCAATGAACACAGCGGCATCTTGATTTTCCAACGATTGGAAGATGACCCCCAACATTCAGGAGATTCTAAGTACTTTTTAACCCAGTAGTAATTTTTAAACTTCTAGCGGGACATGTACACTCATGTTTGTGAAAATTGCAACACCAAGAAGGAATCGTCATAATTGAATGCAATTTAATACACAGTTGAGTGGTAGTGGTACAAATAAATGATTAAATGTTCAAAGCAAACAAACAAGAACAAGAGATCAGAATCAGTATTTTGTGTGGCCACCACGCGCCGCAATAAGTGCTGCTACACGACGTGGCATGGAGTCAAACAAAGTTTGAATGTCTGACTGAGGAAGAGCATTCCATATCGTTTGTACGCGTACCCAAAGTTCGTCTGCAGACGCAACAGGACGAGGATCACGAGAAAGACGCCGACCAATGACATCCCACACATGTTCAATTGGCGACATATCCGGGGAACACGCAGGCCAAGGAAGAAGCTGTACCTGCTGCGCTGCAAAGAAGGATTTAACAATCCGAGCAGTATGAGGGCGGGCATTGTCCTGTTGAAATACAGCGCCTGGCAAGCTTTGAAGGAAGGGAACAGCTTCGGGCTGTAGAACTTCACGGATATACCGGTTGCTGTTCAGATTGCCCACAATTCGTAGCAATTGAGATCGTCTATGATATGCTATGGCGCCCCAGACCATAACTCCGGGTGTTCGTCCACTGTGGCGTTCGATAATGCACTCCGGAAGGTGGCGTTCACCGGCATAGCGTCTGACACGAATGCGGCCATCATGGTACCACAAATTAAAGCGGGATTCGTCAGAAAACACGACATGCTGCCAATCAGCACGCCAGTCTCTATGCTGATTGGCCCATTGTAGCCGCAGGCGGCGATGGTCGTGCGTTAGGGGGATCCTGTATAAAGGAGTCCGTGCGCGCAGTCCACACTGCAGCAGACGTCTACGAATTGATGAAGCACACAATGAAACACCTGTAGCTATTGACCACAGTGCTGCCAATTGTCTAGAGGAAGCTGTACGGTCCGTCCGCGCCATGCGGACCAGGTGTCTATCATCGCGAGCTGACGTCACATTTCGGGGTCCACTCCCGGATTTCCGAGTTGTCCGACACTCGTCCGTCCACTGCTTCCAAACGCGCATCACTGTGCTGCTGTTACGCTGCACACGAGAAGCTACTGCACGATACGACAATCCAGCTTCACGAAGGCCGATGATTCTCCCTCGTTCAAACTCTGTAAGTTGTTCAAATCTCGCTCTCTTTCGTCGACGAGGCATAAGTACAGATTGAGTTAACGTTTACCACTAGCAGATAACCACCGATAACCATACACGCCTCGCTACAGCCGTCTATTTATTCGGATCCATCAGCCGTTCAGAGGGCGCTGCTCAGCATACGCATGCGCTACGGATTTGCAATTCTAATCATTTGCATATCATGCGCTACTTTGCATTTCCTGAAAATTTCAGCTCACTCGCATAAGTCCTTCATGGTGTTGCAATTTTCACAAACGTGAGTGTATGTCCTGTTAGTAGGCAAAGGTTTAAATAAATAGCCCTAGTATGTTTTACATTAATCCAAACTTGTGAAAAATTTTGCATTAAATTATAATGCATAAAAATGGTTTATTATGCAATAATTCATGTTACGAATTTTTAATAAATACTTTTCATGTTTAATTTCAGCACTCGAATAAAAATTAAATGTGAAAGCTAAATGTGTATGAATGGCTTATACTGAAGAAACCGCAAGTTATGTCTATGGAAATTGGGCAAGAAATGTTCTGATTAGAATGTTTGGATAGAAATTACTCGAAATTAACTAGTTCTCTATCACGCCACTGAAAATCTTTGTTCTAACCATCTCATTTACTTGCATAAATGTCACATTCCTTTTTTTTTACCTATTTGGTATGCATATCCTATCATGCTGGCCTATTAGGAAATGAAACTGCTGATCGTTTAGCTAAAGATGCAGCCTCCGGACATACTGACGTACAAATAAACATACAGTGGCCTATATCACATCTCAAGAAGACATTACGGCTCCAGGTCTTAAGTCAATGGCAAAACGAATGTGACAATAGTTTTACCGGCAGACGCACGTGCTACCATCTCTCGTACGTCAACACAGAAAGAAACATTTCTTCTCCATCTTTAGTTCGCTACATTACCGGGCATGGGCCTTTTCCTCAATATTATGCGAGACACGGCTTCAGTAACACTGATATATGTAGCTGCGGGGAGGTCGGTACACCCGATCATTACGTCACAACTTGTCCTTTGACAGAAGAACTGCACATTCCTTTTCCCAGCACCAATCGACAAGCCTTTTCCAAATTCTTGATAAAGCAACGCCACTTAACTCGCAAATTAGTGCGTATCATTGATAAGCTCTCTTCTTTAAACCTGGACTTATGCCAACCATCATAGGACTTTATTCTGCATATAAGCTCCATACGAATCGGCATATATGATTTCTGCACAACTGTACTTCATTACCTAATATATATAATCTGTTATAATATTCTACAGTATATCCATATGTATTTACTTATTGTATCACGCAGCCTTACTACATCTTTTGTATTAATTTTACTTATTAGGCATATCATACAAATCTGGATCATGGTGGACGTGGTGCTGTACTAATTAACCGTATGGTAGAGGCATAGTGCCCACGTCCTCCGTTTCTTATCTTTATCCTTATGTCATGTTTATAATGAGATAAAATCAGAGTGTATTCTTTTTTGTGGAATTGTTTTTGGCTTTCTTTATTTTTTACATGCACGCACTCACGAATATAATTTTCTGTTTATATTTTGCTTGGTTTTATTATTATTCGCATTGTTTTTATTTAATCCTATTTTGCAATTTATGTAGCAATAAAAATGCTTTTATTTGCATATATCTTTAAGTTTTTTTTATGTAAGTGCTGATAATAAGACATTCAGTTTAATAACAGAATAATACTATATTCAATCTAATAATACTGCAATTTTCTAAATGCATAACTCGTAGATTATATTGATGCAGCTATTGTGTAATGCTGTGGGATTCATAAATTAAGCCTTTGACTAAGAATTTAAAATAAATTACCTAGTTTTCTATCCAAGTGAACAAATTATGTCATAAATAAGGTAAATTTAGCATTTGGGTTTTATTTAACAAAAGATTTTCAAGCCAAAAGCCAGGACACTTATGTTCCAGCCCTTGTTGATGGTAAAAAACATATGTCCCACACGTAGCGATAGACTTACTATAAGCACACCTTTTACTCTGGGAAACTTTATTATTTGAAACTGACTTCACATGGTATGGTACAGGGTAACGTTCTTTTTGCATAACCCAACATTACACATTGGACAACTCATATTCGTTCTTTTCGTTATGTTCATTTGTGTACAACGAGCACAGCGGCGATTGATTTTCCAACTATTAGAACATGATTCCTAACATTTAGGCTATTCTAAGTACTTTTTAACCCATGAGTAATTTTTAAACTTTTAGTGGGACATATATGTCCCGCTAGTAGTCAAACGGTTAAATTAAGTAATCTTGTCTCTGAACACTGATTCGAAAACACAACGTATGTGCTTTAATTTGCAAGATATAGTTAACGATTTTAATCTTCATGACCCACTGTTAACAGAGAAGTACCGATGTATTATACATTGAAAGCAAGTGAACTATATGCACAAAAATACGAGTTGGCTTTAAAGCAAATAGGACTTCGTAAGTCACCACATGAAACGCACAGAACTTATTGATTTGATGTTAACGGCAAAAAAAATCGCTGCTTATAATTGTAAGAAATAATTATTTTTTACCTTACGAAGTTATTAGTGTTTTATGTAATACTAATAGCATTTATTTTTCCAAATAAGAGGGATTTTTTTATATGAAATTGATGGTAAAATGGCTAACGTGTGATGAAATGGATAAAATCATTGAACACTGGTAATAATTTATCTTGTAGGGTTTCCCTTATTTTACATAACACATTATTTTAAGTTTGGTATCTTTCCTGAACCTCTCATTTTCCTATCGCATTTCCTCGCCAGTATTCAAATTTAAAGCGAAAAAAGTATACGTACAGACGAATCTAGAAGTTTATTCGCAGCGTGATTTCGTTACCCAGCGCACGTTTCTAGTTTGTCCTTACTGCTACGCTGAGTTGCTGAGGTGTCTTTTGGCCATTGAAATCAGTATATCATGGGGTAGGTTGAGTTAGCTCAGTTAGCCTTAAACTGAATTGTTAGTCTGCTATTTATCTTTGAATTTATTGTTACATTATTGTTAAGTTCCACCACAAATCGTCGCTGTTATTTGTGAGCATGAGTGTCTGCATTTGTATTAAATGTTGAAGAATAATAAAGGCTTTCTTTATCCTTCTTTTGTGCTAGTATTTTGTATGCCTGTGGGGTAAGTCGCCAGGTCTCTTAGTGAGATATATTGAACTTTATGATAGCAAAGCGAGTTAGATTCTATGATCAAACACCGGATTTATAACATGAATAGGTGTACATTCATACCCAGATGATCTAAACATTCTCAATTGCAATGTTGTTCACGAACACCTCCATTCCCATTCAACAGATCGCTGTCTTATGCATTGTGATAAACGTTATTTCAACAAATGTGTCTAATAAAGGCTGAGGTTTTCTTATTAGAAACGTAAGCATTTCAAATGGTGGGTTACTAGCAAATAAAACTGAAGCAGTAAATAAAACTGGTGTGATACTAGCAAATAAAACTGAAGCCATAAACATATATGTAATTTCTACATGAATGCGAGTCGAAATAAATAATAGCATGCATTTTATGTTGCTAGAAATACTGGAAAACAGCATAGCCAAAATAAAAATGCCTGCCTCTTTGCTTCTGAATAAGTACTTCAGAAGAGGAAAATCGAAGTGAAAATTTTCAAAGTAATCAACTGATAAATGCGTCCTTTTACTTATATATGAGAGGTCGATACAAAAAAAAATCTATGCATTTGTCATACTTTTATTTCCTCTAATCCCTTTGCTGATTCTCCATCCAAACAGCTATTTACTGATATTGAAAATAGTTGAGAAAGATAAATATGATCCGTTTTTTTTCTTAAATACATATCTGAATGCGAGAGACAAAGAATTATCAGTAAGATTCATTTTGCAACATAAAGAAGTACAAAACGTAAAAGAACTGAGAAACGCACTTTCGGGGAAGAATGTGGAATGTACTTTTAACGAGAAAAAATAAAGACACCATTCCTCACCTTTACTCCTTTCAACGATCTCGAATAGTTTTTCTCCATCGTTTTTTCCCTATCTTACATCCATTAGCGTCTAGGAATTCCTTTTCTTTTGCACATTACGCAGTTTTTTCCCTCTTCCCATTTCACACTCCTAGAAGAGGGAAATTTCCCCTCTCCAAGCCTAGTTTAATTTCCCTAGTCGTGGTATTCTCTTCCCCATTATATTCTTTGGAACAAAGGACTTTATGAATGTATAAAATGCAATAAAAACGCGACGCAGGAGTGTCTTAAGTAATAGTCGATACAAGAAAAGTGTGAAAAGAAGTTTGAATTTCTTTTTTTTTTCTATTTCATTCTTACCTCGCATTAGCGGAATTTGTCTCTTTCGTTGTTCTGTATGTATCGATATCTCTTAAAATCGATTGAAAATGTTGTAATGGGCACAAAAGGGAATTTTTTGGGAACTCGAACATAACTCATTTCATAAAACAAGAGAATACGTTTCTGTAAGACACGTTTGAAAGAAATTTAATTAGGGTTGTAGCGGGGTAATGCCCACATGAAAAGAAGTTTGTTCAGTTCCCTCTAAATGTACCCAAATTTCTAGTTTTATCTTTCAAAATAATGTCAGAAGTTGAATAAACTGGGAGTTTAAAGTTTGTAGAAACGATGTAAACGAAAAATAATTCATTCTTGGAAAAAAAATTTAAATCTTGCTTTGACATTAGATGGTTAAATGTTTCGTAAAGTTGGAAACTGTTCTTCTCTGATATGATAGTTGCCAGTGTCTTGCCAAATATTGACGTATACAGGACATTTTCTGTATTATCTGCTTTAACAATGTTTCTAACTGCGTTTGAATTTACTCTCTGTCCCGTTCCATTATCAGCTACCTACACTCATGTCCATAAATTAAGGATAAGTCGGAGTCACGCAGAAATCGAACTCTAAAATAAATATATCTTCTGTAAAATCACTGCACACATCTTCAAGAATCATATGCAAATTTCAGGAAGTAACCAGATGACACCGAACATCATTGAACGACACCGTTACGGTAGTGCAGGAGTGCTCGTTTAGGGTGGAAATATTCTGGATTCCAGAACTGACCTGCATGTTCAAATTGGAACCATGACAAGCCAAATCTATAGGGAAGTCATTCTGGAACAACATGTACGTTTGTTTCGGGGCGCCATGGGCGCATAATTTGTGTTTATGGATGACAACGCCCGTCCTCACCGTGCAAACATCGCAAGCGAATGCCTTCAAATGGAGGATATCACCGGTATGGACTGGTCAGCATTCTCACCGGACTTGAATCCAGTAGAGGACGTGTGGGACATACTTAGCCGACGAGTTGCAGCCCGCCAACCTCCTCCTACATGTCTACCGGAATTTCGGAGAGCATTGCTTTTTGAGTGGTGTAACATCCCCCAAGATCAGATCGATAAATTGATACTCAGCATGTTTAGGCATTGTACGGACTGTATTGCATCGTCTGGGAGACATACAATGTATTAACAATCATACCAACCATGTAATATTGGTTTTTTGTAAATAGGTTTTTTTTTTGTAATTTGCTCCAGGGAGAAAAAATTGCTAATTTGTTTAATAATATCAAACATATAGCATCTTTTTTTGCTCTTTACCTTTTGTTTAATAAATAAGCTTTACAAATAAGTCAAATTTGTTCTGCTTCTAGGTCTTCCTTTGTCTGATTTTGCATTATCCTTAATTTATGGACATGAGTGTAAAAAGAAAATATAAGTACTGTAGTATGTGATACTGCCTTATGCCTAAAGACGAAATAACTACTAGGAACTATTGTAGTATGTGATACTACCTTATGCTTAAAGAAGAATACAAGGCTCTGCTTGGCAGCTTAAAAGTGTGTAAGAAGAGTTCACCGATGAACCATAAACTTCAGAGATGGAAGCTCTAACTGCTCGGTAAATACAAAATACACTTACTAGTCGCTAGATATATGTTGTAGCTGCTTTCGGAAACAAGCGACCACTTCGAGATTTTTGTTTAGAAGAAGAGACATAGTTCGAAGTAGACTGTAAAAAAACATCTGTGGTATATAAAATTATGTGTGTAATATCGTAACGCTCCTTATGCCACATTAAATTTAGCTAAAGTTGTGACTGCTGCCTACTTCATATGATCTGGGAACACTAAAGATGACCAACTCAAGCAAGACCATAACAAGTACGATGAAGGAATAAGAATTATATATAGGTGTTTCATGTATTATCATTTGTGAATACTATATAAACAGCTGATGCAGAGTTTTCACTGATAAACTAATTTGAATTAATTATTCATATAGCTAATCTTTTATGGAGAGTTTTGGCAGCTATCATTTAATCCATCTGAATTCCGAAGTGAATTATATTTTATTTCCTTTTGTTTCATATTAATAATTTTTAAGAAAATGAAAAGAAAAATTTGGGATACTACAAAGCATATGAAAAATAAAGCATTTAAACTTGTAAGGTATGTCCTAATTTTATAACAGTTACTCTAAGTTCAAGCACCTTTCCTGTCTGTTCTGGCTTCAGCTTACAATTCCTTAACAGAATGAGTTTTTAGAATCTCCTTAAATACAAATGAGAAGCACAGTATTTAAGTCAAAGTTCCACTGAACTTACTGACTTATAAAGAATTAGATTTCCTGAATAGCGCGCGTTTGCCCTTGGGCTACGTCTCTCTAAGCTGTTACTACACTCGGTCGTATTACGCGCCCTTGATAGCTTCGCTAACTAATTTAATAGCACGGGCCAACTAGTTTAGAATTGTGTTAGCTTCTGCTAAACCTCTTTAATTAGTCATTACTTAGTTCTTATTTCTTACACTTTTGAGTTTAAGCCCAAGTGGAGGCTTTGTTGTAAGCCTTGAGAAAGGGGCCATCTGTGAATCTTTATTTTGAGGAATAAACGGTAATTAACCCTTCTTAAGTTTACGTTTCTGTTCTTGAACTTAAGGGATTATTCGCTTAGCTTGTCACTAGGTTCCTCAACACTTAGTTAATAGAGATAAAAGTGAGGATCCCTACAAACTATTTCTTGTAACATTATTATTTGAGAATATTGTTAGGTAAACTTCAAATGCATTTTAGCGTATAAGGTATTTTTCCTGCCTTCGTGGTGTAGTGGTCAGCACGCTCGACGCGTATTCCAGAGGTTTGTGGTTCGAGTCCCGGCGAAGGCATTACTCCTCTCTCACTTCTTCTGCACCAAACAAATCTTAATGTCTCTACAAATGGCGCCCTTAAAAGGTAGTGGATGATGATTCTCAACCACCGGAATTTGGCGATTGGGTCCCCTAATCCCAGGTTGCCCTTTAAAAGGGGGTGTATATAAGGTATTTCTCCCGCTTTCATGGCATACCTTCGTGATGTAGTGGTTAGCACTCTCGACGCGTATTCGAGAGGTCCTTGGTTCGAGTTTCGGTGAGGGCATTGCTCGTTTTTCACATCTCTTGCTTCCAAATATCCTAATGACACTACAAGCAAAATTAAAAATATGCATAAGGTTAATCATCACCAAAGAAAACACTCTTCCAGAATCAAGAGATTGTTACGACATTTTCATGAGGTTTGCTATTTGGAAGCAAAACCTTAAGAAACAAATAGGAAGCATAATCCAGTTCTTAGATAAAAGAAGATAAGTTATGGTGCTGCAGTTAAACCTTATATTTTGATCTTACTCTCTAGCTGCATCATACTCCACCATTAATAAACTACTGGCTATCCAAAATGCAGCCCTTGCAAGGATCATCCAAACAACATAAAACTTACATCATGTGCAATACAATCGCGATATTATATGCAAATGATTACAACTTCAGAGCCCCCTCGCATCGTGAGTGACTGCTGCTTTACCTGTAATCCGTACATAAAAGAATTTCTTATTGTTCTCTCGCGGGAATTTTTATATGTGCAGCTTCAGTATGCCTCTTAGAAAAACGAGAGCATCATTTGAGCCCCTTTCTTAGTGTGACCAAGGTACACTTATTATTTATTATTAAGGGATTACAGATCATCCTTCTTGGAAATCGGTCATCGTGTCGGAAGCAGCCCAGCAACAGTCATGCGAATATAGAATCGATGGATACAGAAGGGAACTACTGACGGACAGGAGCAATTGCAGCCACCATTTCGCACTACTAAAAGGGAAGACAGGCATATTGTGCATAAGGCACTGATGGAGCGCAATGCCACATCCGCAACCATATCACAAATAATGCAGTCTGTAAAAATAAATATCATCATTCAGTTTTTAGATAAAAGAAAAGAAGTTAGAGGAGCTGCAGTTTAAAGCTCATTTTTTATCTTAGTCTCTATCGGTGCCTGTATGACCATCGAAGTCGCCGTCGTTTACAGACAGACAGAAAGAAAGAAGTCCAGGGGACACCAAAACATCGCCATGGTCAAAACTGGTATCGCCTCACTGCACTAATCATCTATAGAAGTGCATCCTCACGGGGCACGCTAACGTCATGTTTGGACATTTGTTTATATTGCAGCATTCATAACAGTTGCACACTAATGGTGCATAACATACATTACAGACAATATTGACATAAAATGTACTTTACACGGGTACTTTGCAACTGCATGGATAAATTTCAATAAATAAAATAGATAAATACAACAAGCCATTTAGAGATGTATATACATATTTCTTTTGCGCTTCGGTTTGGAGCTTTGTTGGTGGGGATGATTATGCTATGTGGTTCGTTGTTTGTTTGGTGTTTTGTTACACGGTTCGCAGTTCATAAGTTCATTCTTAGTACAGTTCATATTTCAGCACACAGTTAATGAATTCATTTCATGGTACATAGTGTTGAGTGCGTAGTTCTGGTGTATATGTCACACACTGCACAGTATGAAGTAGTTCATATTCGTAGTTTGAGTATGTATAAGAAAAGTTACGGCTGTCTTAATGAATGGAGATATTTAAGCGTGTTTTCTAAAGGCACTACTGCATAGTAAGAGGGTGAAGACTGGATATTCTTACTGTTGTATTTTCTGAATTTAGAAAATTATTTTGTGTTGTATGGTATGGTTTACAGAGGTCCAGTCCTTGACGGTGTAGGAAATCAATAATATTTTTGATGTTTTGGAAGACTTTACGGTGCTTAATGATGAATCTTCTAAATTCTATTCCAGTATCTGTGGAATGGCGAAATGTGATGGGCTGGCGACAGCGGCTACTGAAACATATAATGTTCAGGGTTTCCGCTTTCCCCCACATATGCATCTATAAGACGTAGCCATATTGCGATCATAAAAATACTTGGGTAAGGGACCGTTACCCCAGATGTACTGAGTGAGAAATTAGGTTGATATTGTCTACAGTAAAATGAAGTGACCGCTAAACGTCCTTTGCCGTCGTTGACAGTAAAAGGAACTGACCGCCTAACGTCCTTTGCTTCGCTTATCTTTAAAACACAGCAGTATGCGTCTGCAATAGTTCAATGATCGGCCATCCTAATGGCATGGCTTTGTACTTCCGAACGAAACACCCTTCTGCCTGCATAGTGGAGGTTATGCCGCATGCGCTCCATTATCTTGAACTGGAAGCTGCCGGTACAAGATAGTGGAGGGCGTGGGACATATACCTGCTGACCTTTGTTAGACATCAATTGTCCCCGTCCTTCGTCACCTGTCTGCAGTACCAAGATGGGTGGATCAGAGTTGGAGACACTGTGGAGAGAGGCTGCTTGGGTGTTGTGTTATGCATCGTCTTACTGGTCCTGCACCAGGTATTTTGGTATGAGGTGATACTGGAGTCCACTCCGACACTTTTCTATTAATCATTATGGGTACATTTACCAGCTGAAGTCATATCTCTGAGGTTTTGCAGCCTGTTTATTTTCCTTACAGTCAGTGCTTGCTTCCGACCACGTTTAAACGGTACAATTAACGGCAAGCACACGTTTCATGCAGTTTAAGACTTATTCTCAACCCACCAAATTCCATTTTTACCTTGTATACTTATTCTTTAGATCTATTACCCATCTCATTATGTCTCATCAATGATTGGAGAACGCCTAGTTTGGCACGCCTCACCAGATGTCGCACCCGATGAGTACATCAGATGAAATTTGGCTATGCGTGGAGATAGCATGGACTGTCATTCCCCAACAACAGAGTCCCTTTCAGTCAATGCGACAGCGAGTAGCAGACAAACGTGGAGGCAACACTCATCACTGATTTTCTCGTTTTCCTTACTTCAAGGCTGTATTTCAAATCAATTAACATCAATACTACTTGAAATCCCTGAAATAAATTTGGCCCTCTTCTCTCTTGGCGTTCTTCGTGTTGTATTTTGGATGACCAGCACTGTACTTTAAATTATGATTTTGTCCAAATATGAAACAATATACTAAATAGGTACTAGATCAGAAACTGTACACCTTTCTTGAACGGAAATTAAATATAAATACAGTGACTTATTGTGTGCTTATAATCCACCAGTTAAAAAAATAAATTCTTTATTTTCAGCAATGTCGGTTAATTTTACGGTTAATAACTGCATCAACTGTTCTACTAAATGGAACTAAACTGCGATATTGATATGTGTATACATGTATATTAGGAGAATTTTAATATTAATACTTTTTTCTCGGTAGGATTAATCCAATATTTATTATTTGTGATTATAAAATGGTCTCTTATTATCAATATTTTCAGTAATGAATAAATAAATGTTATTAATACGCGCTTAATATATTTGTAATACAAAAATTAGGTAAGTGGGCAAGTTCAATTGTAAATGGAAATAAGCACCGCTCGCAAGAAAATAAATTTCGCATGCACAGTATTTTTAAGCAAGAATTTCAAAGTTGAAAATCATCATAAATGTAAAAAATATTGTTACATAAAATATAAGAAATTAACATCATATGTAGCAATAAGAATTTTGTTTCACATACTTGAACATTTAGATTTCCAGTGTCGCTTCAACTGTCATTTTATGTATTGATGTCTAATATCATTTGCAATTTTTGCTCGAGACTGTCGATTTGTTTGGTTTAAAATACATTATGATTACTTACGTTGAATACGTACCAAAATCTGATATGTAAATATGTCATCATTATGGAATTCAATATAATGTAAAAATGCTATTGTGTTTAATTATTAGGAATATTTTACGTATTATGATTATGAGAACTCTGATAAGACTCATTAGTTGCGCTCGTTAGAACTGTTTATTATTCTTATTAAAATTTTTAATGCTGAGAGAAACAATCAGCGACTAATATGAGATATTTATTATGCAATGTAAATATGACTAATATCTGATTCATGTTATGCAATATAATTTGTCATTAACTTTAATTGCATATTATGCAGTCACCACATAACTGAATATGTTCACATAATATGCATAGTAAGTCATATCAAGCCAAATCTTGTCGAATATTTCCTGTACATAAGTATACTAAATTATGTGATTTACACCAATTGTGGGAAATACTTTAAAATAAGTGAAGCGTTTGCATTCCAGTTGAAGGTTGCGTTGTTAACTGTGTCACAGATCGGCCGGTCCTGTCGGTCTTATCAATGGGAAATGGGTTTGCATGACACCCTATGGGATGACTGTGTGTATTTCAGTGGGATATCGTTTGTGTTAGATTGTTAATATGTGATACACTGAGTCTACATTACATTCTATAGCAATAAATAAATAAATAAGAAATCTATAAGCGTATATTAAGCCCAATGTGGCATTTGTTTCACTTACAAACACATACACGTTTCGAGAGCATTTGGGCCAAGTCCCTTTAGCTAAAAATATTTAAAAGCAGCATATCTTTAGAATTTTTTATCTTTAGGCGCTGGAGGTAAAAATGTTTTATTCCGTACAGTGCTGCCACTGATCGCTTTGAAATCGTTGAGTTTTTTAATCAACAATTAGTTCAAGTATTAGAAAATATGAAATAAGTAATAAAATTAATTCGAAATCCAAAATTAGGGCATCCAGATGCCCATGTTCGGGTAGAGGATTGCGATATTCAAAATTTGATGATTTTGGTCTACCGTCGTTTTTCCACAATGCGAAAAACATGCATATGCAAATTCTTCCTTATTTAATTTCTTTAAATATAATACACATCGATAATATTTGGTGGCAACAATTTGAAAAGTGATTCACGCTTTTAGTGATTCGACTTAAAATGCTCTTTCGAGACAGATAGCTCATCTGCGATAACTCCCCTTTGGGCTAAAAAAATTCTCTTTACAAAAGGATATTTGATTCTTCACTGTTAAAACCGATTTTTCGTACAGTTAAAATAATTATTATTAAAAGATAAAACCTTTGTTTCATAAACCCATTAATTACTTAGCTGTTTTAAAAGTTTCTTATCAAATGAAATAAACATAGATTATTTATAAGAATGAATAAAATTTCTCTATTTATAAAAATTTAGAGATTTCTCTATTTATTTGTATCCTGTTAAACACATCTTTTGTGTATAAAATAATCTCAGATATTAGCATAAAAATATTTATAAGGATACTTTTCTTTTGAGTACGTTTTAGATAAAAATTAATTATACATTTACATCTTATTAACACAGTTTATAGGCATAAAACTGTTGTACATTTGAACATAAACATAGTTAACAAATGCCATATACATTTAAGTAAATTTATGCTGCATTTGGCTTTCATTGTATATTTGAGCAAAACTCCAATAGTTGTTTGCTAGAACTCACATGTCAGCTTGAAGTTTTGAAGGGAAGTTCGTGTTGTTGAAATTATATTTCACTGTGGGCCTTTGAGATAATTACTGAATTTTCCCGGGGTTCACCTAATTCAAGAGCCAAAAGAGTTATTGGAACATGCAACTCAGTCATCCCGATACTTACCGGTCATTATCATGGCATGATAAAGCTGTTTATATTCCTCTATCTATTTAATGCAGCTGTCCGTAATTTACTGCATCTCTACTTATTTTTCAAAGTACACACATATTTGGAGTTATTTCTAGTTTAATTTTAATGTTATGTTGTTTAGATGCATCATTACTTCTCAGAGACATAGTGTATTCAGATTATTGTAATAGCTTCTAAATTTTAAAATTTAAGGTACTACGACTTAAAATAACATTTTTTTAAAATAAGTGATTTCAAAAGGCATGTGAGGGTTATCTATTTATTTTTAACTAATAGTTAATTTTAAGTTTTATTATTTTTCTAATACTCTCTTTTCACTCACGCTTTTCACGTCACAATGTAAATGAGACAGCGAGCGTTTATTAAGATTAACGTAAAAAGAAGTGCTATTTAAGCAAGAGTTTCAGCAGTTAGTTATTAGATCTAGTCTGCCTATTCCAGGCCACGTTGTGCAACGATTATTAGCGATTTGATTCTGTGGCGTCGAGTGCTGCTAGCCATTTGGCTTCGTCTCTCCGGTTTTCTACAAACCAGAGCCTTTTCTGCCTGTTAAATTATTCTGTAAGACTTTAGCATAATCTTCCACATTTGAAATACTAATTTGACGTTACGTATTTCTGTTAAGGCAAAAATGCTTGGCCTGGATGAACCCAAGTTGTGTAATTGTTAATTTTGTGTTCGAATAAAAGGGTTTTATACATCTTTCTTCTGATTTTGTAAGGCTAGAAGATAAGACTTAATTCTTCGATAGTCTTTCTAAAGCTATAGTATATGCTCCCTAGGAGAACTAGGCTTTATAGACAAAAGTTTAAATATCTAGATTAGTTTAAATACACTGCTCGACATTGAAAATGCAACACCAAGAAGGAGTGGTCAGAAATTTATGCAAATTTTAGAGTAGACGCACGTCACTGAGTTATGCGAATGATGTGAAATGCGGAGCTTTCCGACGCACGTTACGTAAGATATAAGGGAAGGAAAGTGCAGAATGGGCAATATTCGTGTCATTATTTCTGCCAGACGAATTATCGAAGGAAGTTGGTTTTTGTCCCGGAGGATGCGTGTAATGGGAGAGAATGCCAGGCCGCCGTCAACGAAGGAACTTCCAGTAGATAGACGATTTTACGAGGGGTATGGTGATCGGACTGAGAAGGGCGGCTTGGCAGCTGATACCGATATGGATGCGAGCACGGAGAATCGGCTATTGCGAACATGGTTGGAACAAGGGAATGTGGGAAGAAGGAGGGGTGCAGGTCCAGAGTGATGTCAGCACGCGTCCATCGACGCATCCGCCGACAAGCTGTGGCGGTCCCGCAAGTCACTTGTACCGCGTTTCTGCGGCATGTGCAAGATACCCTGGATGTTCCCGTCTCGACGAGAATCATTTCCCGTCGATTGCTTGAACGTGGCCTGCACTCACGGCGTCCGTTAAGAAGACTGCCATTGACTACACAGCATAGACGCCATCGTTTAGAATGGTGCCGAACTGGAGCGATGCGGATGACAGAATGGCGAAACGTCGTGTTCTCAGATGAGTCACGCTTCTGTTTATCCAATGACAGTCGCCCCATACGTGTGTGGCGTCGACGTGGAGACAGATCTAATCCGGCAGTAACTGTGGAACGCCCCACCGTGCGACAACGTGGCACAATGGTTTGGGGCGCTATTGCCTACGATTCCAGGTCACCTCTAGTTAATATTCAGGGCAGTATGACGGCCCAACGATACTTAGATAATGCACTGCGGCCGGTGGTAATCCCCTACCTTGAGGGGCCGCCTAATGCAATTTTCCAGCAGGATAATGCCCAACCACCCAGTGCTCGCATCTGCAAACATGTTCTGCAAGGTATACAGATGCTTCCCTGGCCACCGTACTCTCCTGTTACCAATCGAACGTGTGTGGGATGTGATTGGACGCCGTTTGCAGATTCTGCCCCTGCCTCGTTCAGAAGACGAACTGTGGCAAATGGTTGAAAGGGAATGAGAGTCATCCCTCAAGACACCATTCGCACTCTTACTGACTCTATACCTAGACGTGTTTCTTCGTGCATCGCTGTCCGCTGTGGTTCTACATCCTACTGAGCCGACGCCGTTCTCGCTCTGTATTCTGACTATCATCTTGAAATAAAGGTCACGTATTGGTGCTTGCTGTCTCTGTCTTTTTTCCAAATTTCATCACTTTCTGACCACTCCTTCTTGGTGTGGCATTTTCAATGTCGAGCAGTGTATCTAGAAATATCTAGGGTCTAGATTGAAATGTACTTTATGATATAACGTCCTAAAATTTAATCTCATTTCTACCATTAATGGACATAAGTGTGGCATAAAAGCTTTTTATCTCAATCCAAACTCTGAAATGTAGAATGAAAGCAGATCTTGAAAAGTCTTAGGAACATTAAGAATTTCAAAATCATGTATGGGAAAATAGTTGGAACGAATGATATAATTCTTGTTTATTACGCTATTAACAAATATTCCCTTAATAATAATCCATTGAAGTAATGGAAAAATGAACAAGATTTCATTGAGAGATGTATAACATACTATATTATTCTTCATATTTTCTGCCATAGTTTAGGATCCTATGTTTAAAATTATAAAGTCACGAACTGCGTTGCCAAAATATATTGAGAATAAGAATTCTTCGGTATATGGTAGGGCAAATAAATTTATGAAATCTTTGATGCCATAAAAGTGATGTAGATCGTGATATAAAAAATCAACATGTAAATGAACAAAAAATAAAAACTTACTTTATCAAATATACTGGCAGGTAGGAGTCATGATATAGAAGTGACGTTTATTATGAAGTTTTCCCATATGCCTAGTACTGTCAAGTTTTCTGTCATATTATTTTTGAGGGCGCTTTTTTTGTAAACTCTAATTTTAACTCCTCATGTTACATAAAGTGTAACACAAGGTTTGCACTGGTAAATTATACAAAAATAATAATAAATGTAGAAGAGCACTTCAAATGAATAACAATTATTAAAGCAATAAATAAATTAAAACAATAAAGAAAAAAATCTAAAAGCTTTTCGATTTTACATTACGCCCAAATGGGAGTTTTTTTAACGTTTTATGTGCTACCTTTATTTAATAAATGTCATGTTCTTTGCACTTAAACCAAGAAATTCAGTTTAACAGCAATATTGCAAAATACTTTTAAAATGAGCATATCTTTAAAATTCTCGATAGAGTCTAGCGCGGTGGAGATAAAAAACGTTTTTTCGCACATTGTTGCCACTGCTCGCTTTGAAATTGTTAAAATTCTTGACCAAACATTCACTAAAGTATTACAAAATATGAAGCCCATAATAAAACAAATTCCAAATTCGGACTTTCAGATGTCCATATTTGGAGGATAATTACGTTATTCAAAGCTTGATGGCTCTAGGTACCGTTGTTTTATCACAATGCGAAAAACATAAATCCATTTATGCAGATTCTTCATTGTTTAACGTTCTTTAACGTTTTGTGGGTTACCTTTATTTATTAAATATCACGTTCTTCGCACTTAAAACCTAAAATTCAATTCAACAGCAATATCGCAAAATAATTTTAAAATGATCATGTCATTAAGAATATCCGATACACAGTCTCGCGCGCTGGACATATTTTTTCCCCGTACAGTGTTGCCTTTGTTCGTTTTGAAATCTTTGAGTTTGTTAATCAAAAATTAGTTAAAGTGTTACAAAATATGAAATAGATAATAAAACAAATTTCAAGTTCCAAATTCGGTCTTCCAGATGCCCATATTCAGTGCAAGATTTATGAAGATAGGAATATGCTTTATTATTTAATTTCTTTAAATATAACACAGGCCTCTAATATTTGGTGGAACAATTTTAACAGTGAACCGACATTTAAGTGAACCAACGCAAAATGCCATAAAGAAATTAATAGCCCTTCTGGGCTAACGGTCTTTGGGCTAATAAAATAAAAAGTGATGAGGTAATGATAACTCAATAATCGAAATTGAGAAAGAAATTTCGGAAAGCGGGAATTCTTTCTTTAGTCCGAAAAAGTTCAGAAAAATTGGGGGGAGCAAGATACAGACAAGTGCTCAAAAGTTAACTAAAGTATCTTCCTCTGCTGAACATGATAAATGCACTTAAGAAGAATTTGCTTAACATCCTCATCGCCCATAACACAGCTGCACAAAATACACTCACTTCCAAAAGTTAAGCACGAAGATGTAAAATACAAAACAAAATCAGCAAATACTGCTTTATTGACACAGAATTCGGCAGAAAGTAGCATATATATTTATGCATAAAACAAAATCAATAATTATATACAGAAATGAAGACAGTAATACATTTTTGTAAGTTATCAGATAATGACATATTGGAGACAAACAGAAATTTGCACCATAATGCTTCCATAATTAACGCCATAATGCTTCCGCCTCAGAATGCGTGATGTTCGGTGACGTTTTGGGACTGATTGCGTGTTCGTTGTTCACGCCATATCCTTATACGCTTGTCATTTGGTCTCCAGAGCAAATCTTGACTCATCAGTAAACATGACATTGCCCCAGTCAGACACATTCCAAATGACATGTTCTCGTGCCCCTCTTGATTGGACGGATAGAGGAACACAAAATACTCGAGGTACCCGGGCGTACAGTCCACTCATATGTAATCTTCGGGTACAGTAGCTGCAGATATTGCCTTACCAATGGACGCTGTAACCATAGATGTCACACGTGTGGAGGTCGCTCCGTGATTCCACTTGACTACAGTAGCAATATATCGACCTTCCGCGGGAGTTGTATCCCTTGGGCGACCGGCTACGAGCCTTCGGCCAACTGTCTGTGTGGTTTAGAATTGTTTCCATAAACGCGAAATTACAGAATGATGAACGCCGAAGAAAAGAGCAACATCTGTGATCGCCTGTCCTGCTTCAATGAGCCCCACAGTACTCCAGCGCTCAGAATCTTCCATTCGTCTTCTGGAAGTCATAGAAACACGTATGTCTTGAAAACAAATTATACGAAAGCTTTTAACACCTTCTATCAGCAATTACAATCAACTTCTGTAACCCTTCCTGAAGCTGGCTTCTTATAAGACTGCCTTTTTTTCATATTTCTTGGCCTGAAAGAGCGATTGGCTATTACCTAACATATCTGAATACTTAAATCTACCTCTGCAGCGAATTGCATCCTCTTTAATTCTGACTGGCTTCCGGAAATTAGCATTTTCCTCTCCGTGCTTAACTTTTGGAAGTGAGTGTACTTGAGGCAATTGCAAATCGCTTTAAATAGCTTTTAAAATTCCCACGTCCAGTCAAATACTGAGGTAATTTAAAAACTGTTGGAAACTGATCAACTTCTATTCCAAATACAGATAGCGTCATTTACATGGAAGCACTTCTAATGAGAAATAGGAACACGGAGATTTAAACCAGTGTAACGCTGCGTGGCTGGCTTTGCTAGAGCACCAGCCTTCTCATTTCCTGAATTTCCACAATTCTTAAACACACTCCTTTTTTTGTCTTTTTAGCTTTGTTATTAAGCTTCGTTTTCTTCGCACTTACACCACATAAATTTCATGAGCAAAAACATCTAGCCGCCTAAAAGAGTTATCATAACAGGAAACAAGTATACAATGATTTTAATGAGCTCATGACTTAAATACATTCTAATTTAAATCTTTAAAGCAATCAAATTAAGAAGACGAAAATAACTTTTAAGGACTGTGTTTGTTGTTTTTCATTCACTTTGTTTTCAACTCAGCAACAGTAATATTAATTTTGAAAGTTAAATATAAATGGCGATAATACGTATTCTCTTTGAGGCATTGGGAACACACTGCTTTTAAATAGCCAAATATTTGGCTTCAATTTGAAAGACAAATATCTTATTTTTTAGCGAATGGCTAGATTCGCGCGCCCTGGACATAAATATATTTTATTTAGAGCAGTGTTGCTACTTCTCGCTTTTAAACTGCTGAGGGTTTTAGGCAAAAATTGGTTACATTTGTACAAAATGTGAAATAAATTTGTACAAAATGCGAAATAAATAAAAAAAATTGGAAATTCAGAATTCAAGCTTCTAGGTGCCCATGCTAGGGTGAAAGATTGCTCTATACTAAAAGTTTGGTGGCTATAGGTCCCGTCATTTTCTCGCAATGCATACATACGTACACTGGGAAAATAAGTAAATAAATAAATAAATAAATCTGAAAGGTTTCGGATTTTAAATTATGTCCAAAGGAGCGCTTTTTTAACATTTTGTGTGTTACCTTTATTTATCAAATATCATGGTGTACGTACTCAAACCATCAAATTCCATATTCTATGGAAGATTACGTTATTCAAATTTTGAAGGCTGTAGGTACCGTTATTTTATCACAATGCGAGAAACATGTATATATTCCTGCAGATTCTTCATTATTTAATTTCTTTAAATATAACACAGGGCTCTAATATTTGGTGGCAACAATTTGAAATTGATTCGGCGTTTATAGTTTTGAAAGCAAAATGCCAAAACGAAATTAATAGTGCTTTAGGGCAATTGCCCCTTTGAACTAAAAAAAATGACAGGGTTATATATCCCCTTCTACTGGTCAGATTGATGAAATTCAACTTGCGTTTTTCATGTCCGAAAGCACGACTTAGGATATGTATTAGATTTATATATAGCTTTGTTCTAATATAGGTATTTTGACAGAAAATCTGACTTTTACTGAAAAGGCATGCCAATGTTTTTACATATTTCGATTCTACGACTGGAATTATGCCAAACTGCCAAGTTTTGTAAAAATCGCACGAGTAGTTTTTAAAAAATTAGCTTTCAAAGTTTTAGCTCCTCAAAGTTAATTTAATTTCGTATAACTTTGTTAATATCTCTTTTTTTATTAAACTTAATTTATTCTTTCTGTCACATTTCGAAATTTAGGTTCATTCCAAATAAAATTCGCCCATTTTTTATGATTTATTTTTAAATAATTTTTACAAATTTTTAACATGATCTTAAAGTAACATAATCTTAAAGTAGATATATTTCTAGGCACAGCTAGAAAAAATTAGAGTTCGTTGTTCAAAATTTCCTAAGATATACGTGAATTTACATACTGGCGCGTTTTGAAATTTGGCATATATTTTATAAGCGATAATAACGCCAAATGTGGCTTACGCACTTTGTTAAAATTATTTGAATGTATGAATGATGACTCATTTTCCGCTCGTCTACAACGAAAAAAGGAAAGCAAAATAGGTTGTTATAAATTAAAAAGTTCGCGAAGTGAATTATCCTTGGCGCAAACTGAAAAAAAATGCTAACATTGTAGCTAAGATAATTTTTTTAATTTGTCCGTAAATTTCGCACTAAATTTTACAAAATTTAATATGTAGGTATAAATTGAGTCACAGAATAGAAGTATGGAAAACAATTTGGCATGTCATTTCCGAAAAAGTCCGATTTGGTGTTACAAGTCGTGTGTTAGAACAATACGATATATAAATCTAATATATATCATAAGTCGCGCTTTGGAGACATGAAAAACGCAATTTGAATTTCGTCAATCCGCTCAGTAGAACAGGAGATATAAAACTGTCCCATTTGTTTTCGCAGTGTACATACATACATGCAGATTCTTCATTATTTATCTTAAATACTATTTAAATACTATATAGCGATAACGTTTTGTGTGATGGCAATAACTTGAAAACTAATTCGGATGCAAAACTGTTACAGACAAAAAAATGAGTTTCGAGATAAATGGCACCTCTGCTGCTAAATAATGTAATAAAATAAAGAAATTTCACTAATCTAAATTGAGAACGAAATTGTGAAATGTAAAAATTCTTTCTTTAGCAGATAAATGTTCAGAAACAGTTGGGGGCCAAGATAAAGACAGATGCTTCGAAAAGTTGCCTGAATTAT
>KK114666.1:259393-305257 GCA_000611955.2 Stegodyphus mimosarum
ACATGACAAATGCACTTAAGAAGAATATGTTTAATATGCTCATCGGCAATGCCACAGTTGCAAAAAGCACGTGAGACAATTGCAAGTCGCTTTAAATAGCTATTAAATTTGACACTTCTAACCAAACACTGAATCAATTTAAAATCTGTTAAAAACTGAGCAACTTTTAACCTGTGAGAAATTGTAGAAAAATCTCCTTTAGTCCATTGTGCTTTGGGTGATGTCAAATATTCTTTGTTCCTAATACAGATAGCACGCTTCCAGTGAAAAACAGGAATACGCAGATTTAAATATGACATTTCAAGGCTAGCTTTACTAAAGCATCAGCTCTCGTTTCCAAAATTTTCACAGTGTCCACGAACAGTCCAAGGTCTTGCAAGGTCTTAATAATAACCTGAATTTCGATAGCAAATTTCTCTGAAACGCTTATTGTCTGTAATTGTTGTAGCAAAGAAACAGAATCACTACATATTAAAATACATATAGAACTCCAAACATTACAAAATTTTGACTCCATTTCACGGCAAGGTTTAAACATATCAATTCAGTCTGAAAAAAGGACCACTTATCATTAGTTCTGTACTGTTTGAAATCTCTTTCTTGTTTACCTTCATTAACAACAAAAGCAAGCCCAGCCTCATCATTCATTTTACTTCCGTCTGTAAAACGAATTAGTTTGTACTCTTCAAGAACTACATCGGAGTAACCAAAGAATGGTATAGGATTCCTGTTAAAAGAATGCGGAAAGAAGAAACTGGAAGACAGCTGAAGAAAGAAGAAAACTTGCTGAGGATTGCATAAAAATGCTTTCTTTCATCGCAATATTGCTCAAAATCTCAATATCTGTAGGTGGAATACAGATATTGAGTAAGCAGTGCCTCGTAACTAATGGTCCTGTAAGCCACGAACAATTCTTAAAAGAAACCGTCTTTGAATTTTTCTTCGAAACTTGCCGTTTATTGTTTTCAGTAAAGAACTGCTCCAAAGCTTTGAAACATAGGAAATAACCGGCACTATTCCTTGCCTATAGATAAATTTAAGAACATTTGTTTTCATTCCGCATCTGTTTTTAAAAATTTTAAATAATCAAAGAAGAAAACTGAATGGTATCGCACAGCCAAAAGTACTAAATTTTAAGGTAAGGTAACATACAGAAAATACTTCCAAGAATAGAAAGAAAAAACCAGAGTTGAATTAAGCCATGAAATCTACCAGTAAACATTATTTTTTCTAGAGAAATTTCTCAGAGAAAATAAAGTTCTAAATAACTCTCTTCTCCCGAAATTGTATAATCTCTTTAAAAGTGTTTTACGAAAGAAACCTTTCAATAACCCCATTAATTAAATCAATCCGTTTCGTATCAAACATTTTAATCAAATAAAACCACTAAAAAACCTGGAAGCTTTCCGATTTTACATAACGCTGAAAGGGACTTTTTTTTTAACTTTTTTGTGTTACCTTTATTTATTAAATGTTCTTTGCAGTTAAAACATAAAATTCAATTCGACAGCATATCGCAATATAATTTTACAATGAGCTTATCTTTAGAATTTCCGATACACAGTCTCGCGCACTGGAGATAAAAATGTCTCCCCCCTACAGTTTTTGCCATTGTTCGCTTTGAAATCGTTGAGTTAGTTAATCAAAAATTTCTTGAAGCGTTACAAAATATGCAATCGAAAATAAAAAAAATTTCTAATTCCAAATTATGACTTCCAGATGACATTATTCGGTGGAAGATTACGTTATTCAAAATTAGACGGCTCTTGATATTGTTGTTTTATCACATTGCGAGAAACATACATACCTTTATGCAGATTCTTCATTATTTAATTTCTTTAAATGTAACACAGGGCGATAATATTTGGTGGCAACAATTTGAAAAGTGAACTGACATTTAAAATTTTCAGCGCAAAACGCCAAAACGAATTAATAGCCCTTCTGGGCTAACGCTCTTTGGGCTAATAAGTCATAAAGTTTTATCATTGAGTAGATGTAGTATACAAGTTGTGAAAAAATGCATCTTATACTATGCATTTCCCCACAGGTTGGAAATGAGCTCTGCCATCAATCGCATATGTCTTCAATTTTAAGATCAACCTTCAGTTAAAGAAGAAATTATAATTACTGAAAATTTAAAAAGCAGCTGTAGGTTTTCGAAAAATTGCAAAAGTATTTATGCCGTATAAGTGGGATAACGTTTAGCGATGCAGATTGCCATACCGAATGGCCAGGGTTTGAATCCCAGTGAAGGAATGGATGTTTGTAAATGTATAGTATCTGTGCGTCATGGGGGGCACTCTAAATGTTCCGCCAGCCAAAAGTCCTCTCGAGAGTTTGTGGTAGGGGAATAGGGTGTGGGACACACTGAACTGTCCCCCAGGATACTCTCCTTCAAAACTCAGCAAAGTCTTACTATCACCTGTATGGTGCTTAAAGCTCTCGCCAATTACAGCAACAAGCTTGCACTGCTTGCGGCGATGAATTTAGTGGGCTTGTCTTAATGTTACTGTCAAACAAGCGAGATAAGTCGCAACAACAGCAAAAAGTATTTATAAATGATTGAAGTCAGAAATTTATAAAGGAGTAAGTAAAATTGCATGAAGGCAATGAAAGAGAGATGTGTACTATGTAAGATATGCAAGGTGTATCTGTACAGCGATGACAAACTTTCAGGAGACATAGAGTACATTGAGACCATGGGAAATCACATAGCTATGCATGGTCGAAAAGCTTTCCTGTCGCGGTAGTGAACACACAAAAGTCAAGAAAGAAAGGACAGGAACGGGGTGAGAAAACATATTTATTATTCGGAGTACAACAAAAACAAAGGAAAAAGGACATAAAGAGACAAGATCATTATCAAAGAAGGTGTTCGAAATTACGACCCGGGCCATGGTGCAGGAACCGTGCGTCATGCATTTTCCATGCGATCGTCCATTCGTGATGCAGATCTTCTATGCGACGGAGGAGTGAGGCTTGCATTATGGTGTGGGGTTGTAATTTCGAAGACTTTCTTTAATGACTATTGTTGTTTGTTTTTGTTTTTATTTGCAAGTTTCTGCTGTACTAAACGTAATAAAACATGTTTTGTTTCACTGTTTATATCCTTCCTTTTTTGCGATTTTTGTCGTCACTACCGCGCCAGGAAAGCGTTTCCGACCATGCATTGCTATGTGATTTCCCATCGTCTGGATGTACTCTATCTCTCCTGAAAGTTTGTCATCGCTGTGCTGATACACCCTGTATATTGAAATGGCATCATATGGTACATATGAAAGTATAAAACAAATGAAATGATATATTATATACTTTATTATATTCTAATACTGAAGAAGTCTCATCAAGATAAGTTACATATTATCTAGGCATTCTTAGGTTGGTCACACAATGGGGTTCTGAATGCCGATTGTGACTTCTGAAGAACAAATGCTCTGACACACTTATCATGGATGCCTGTACGTATTGTACAAAGTGCAATGATTACTTTAGGTATGCAGTAGATGATGCAGGTGACTATAGGTGATGCAGGTATTGTTTGCAAATAGTTTCAGTTATCAATACAAACATATACACACTACATGATGCACCATTAATATAAAAGCCAGGATTCGGCAATAATCAGTAATGTCTGACTATTAGTTAAGAATTTAACGTGTTCAAAACGATTGGATAAAAAATAGAAAAGCAAAATACTTAAGATATTGCTAAGAATTTCGCATTTAGTTACACATTTTTAGTAGAATTATAATTAAAATTGTTTTATTTCTCCGTGCAATGCAGCGCATGACAAATGTTAAAAGAAAGTTACGACAGAAAAGTAAAAATACAAGAGCACGTGCATTTAACATTAAATAGAAATTTATCTCTGTAACTGATATTTAATTTGAATAAATGTAATTGACTACTATGTTAGCGATAACCGTAATTCTACTCTTTTTCCTTTCCAGAAACTGTTAGAACTGTCTAGCGCCACCGATTTAAAAAGCTATAAAAGCCGAAGAGAAACATCTCAGCTCAGTTGTTTTAGTGAGCTGTTGTTTACTTAGCTGCTGTAATTTTCTTAATCGGATTACCTTTCTCTGCGCTTTGGATTGCGTTCTATTTAACGTTTTAGCAGTTGATAATATAGCTATTGATTATATTACGCGAAACTGCGATATTGTACCAATATCTTTGAGGAAAAAAATACAGCGTTTTGTTATATTTCCTGTGATAAGAATAAATTTTATTAGCTTTTATTGGAGTTGCGCATTCAATTATTACGAACCCGTACGCACGTAACAATATTTATTGCCTACATTTACTTTCATGCCAATTAGGTGAAGCATTTTGATTGCTAATAATTTTAATTCCAGAAAAAGGAATTTAAATAACGAAACAAGTTTTAAATAATAGTTTGTTCAAGTGTTTTCATTTTGTATCATTCACACCACATATAATGCAGCTTTGGAAAATTTGTTGCTATTAAACAGTTTAATTTGCTTTTAATATTATACAATAGAAATGTTAGGGTTAACTCCTCCGAGCACTTCAGAACACCAGATTTATTCTTTTTTTATTTTTGTTTAATCTCCTGAAATTTTTATCAAATTTATTTACATTGTTTTGAATTCAATTTATGCATTATTTAGAACTTTCATTTTCAAAACAATTGATGCTCTACTGTTAGAACTTCGAGAATAACGCATCCCTTTTTTCTGTATCTTATTTCTGTATTTTCTATGCCTCCATTAAAAGCTGAAGAATATCTCATGTTTATGGTGTCATACATTTCATGCATTGTTGTACTGGTACACTGTCCCCGCCCCTCCAAAAAAGGACAGTTCTATATCTCCCGTTCAATTGGGCCGATTGACGAAATTCAAATCGCGTTCTTCATGTCTCGAAAGCGCAATTCAGGATATATATTAGATTTTTATATAGCATTGTTCTAATATAGGTATTTTCACATTAAATAGGACTTTTTCTGAAACGACATGCCAATCTTTTTCTATATTTCGATTCTTCGACTCAAATTATGCTTAAATATGAAATTTGGTCGACATTTACGGAGAAATTCAAAAATTTATCTTGGCGCATTTTTTTTCAATTTGCGCCAAGACTAATTCACTTGTCAAACTTCTTAATTTATAGCAGCCTATTTCCCATTCCTTTTTTTCATTGGACACGAGCGGGAAAAAAAGACATCGTTCATACTTTCAAATAATTTTAACAAAGTAAGTAAAACACATTTGGCGTTATTATCGCTTACAGCCTGTATGCCAAATTGTAAAACACACCAATATGTAAATTCATATATGTATTAGAAAATTTTGAATAAACAAATTCTTAATTTTTTTGCAGGTGTGTCTAAAAATGCATCCACTTTAAGGTGATGTTAAAAATTTCATAAGTTATAATAGAAAATGTTTTTCGAAAAATTTATAAGAAATATTAAAAAAATACAAATTTTTAAACTGAATCATAAAAAAATGTGCGAATTCTATTTGGATTAAGCCTAAATTTCGAATTCTGGAAGAAGTAAATAAGTAGCTTTAACAAAAAAAAAAAAAAAAAAGGATTAAAAAAAAAAAAAAAAAAAATGCGATCTTAATATTAACGCTGAGGAGCTAAGATCTTGAAAGCGCTTGTTTTAAACTCTTGCCATTTTTACAAAACTTGTCAGCTCGGCGTAATTTGAGTCGTAGAACCACCGAAAAAGAGAAAACAATTGGCATGTCATTTCAGAAAGAGTCTGATTTAGTGTCAAAATACCTATATTAGACCAATGCTATATATAATCTAATGCGCAGCCTAAGTCGCGCTTTCGAGACGTGAAAAATGCAAGATAAATTTCGTGAAGCGGTTGAGTAAAATAGGAGATATAGAAATGTTCCTTTTTTTAGGGGGGTTCCGTACGTAGATGGATTATTATTTCACTCTGCTGAACAAAATGTTTAACTTATTATTTAATTTTTACTCAAATTTATGATTTTGATGCTGTTTCTTTACAATTTTAGTTCCTTTTGCATTTTTACTCTACCCTCTGTAACCTGCAGGGATTGAACTGGTGATTGCATAATTTTCTATAATTAATTTTCTATGGTTCATTGAAGAATTAAAATCTAATTTATAATTTGTGTCGTTATCAGCTCAGAAACAGACTGATGCGTTTATTTCTTTCGTTACACCAATTCTTTGACGACAATGGGACGAAGGATGCAAATAATCTTTTTTTTCTTTCTACTGTGTTTTTACTCTTTTTTTTTCACTTTTTCATGCAATTTAGTCACAGTGCTTCTCAACTTTATTTTGAATGATATGTTTCCAGTTGAACAGGATTGAAGTATTGAAAAGCTCCATTTTTACTTTTTCTTTAGTGTCTATAAAAATGTTTTTATCTTTACATTTTACCTTCTATTCTGTGTTTTCTTAATATATATATATATATAATACAGAATAGAAAGTAAAATTCTTTATAAATTAACATATTTTTCATAATACTAAATGTACAGAAGTTTATTATATGCAAATAAATTTAAAATATGCATTGTGAGTATCCTTGCAACGCTTTATTTCAGCTTTTGAGACATGAAAGCAAGATAGAAAAATGAACTCTTGTTTGAGGATGAAAATTGTTTAAAAAAAGAGATATTTTATAGCTAGGAAAGGAAAAAAAAAGTGACTTTATGTAAACTCCTTGGAAACATAAATAAACATTGAAAATACTGAAGAAACGAAGGTAAAGAAGACTTAGGTAATAATTAAATTGCTTTAAACATATGTTACCATATTTAATTTAAATATTAAAATATCTTCTTCTAGAAATAAGTAACTTTTATTCTCATAACAGTCATATTTGCAAAAAAAAATTATAACAGGTAATGAAAACAGGAAGTGAATTTAAGATAAATGTAATTAATGTAATAAAAAATTGATTTAAAATTTAAAAAATAAAGAAAAAATTAACTAAAACGTTTCATAAATATTGTGATGAAAACATATCTTACAAATGTATATTTGCCAGATAATAATTAATATTTATTTATTTTGAAAAAGAAATATTTTTTAAAGAATAAAAAATTCAACTTTATTTGGATCTGAAATTGGCCGTTTGGTAGCCATACAATTTTTAATTTTACAGAAAACTCTCTATACTTGTTTTTAATTTCACAGCTCAAAGAAAGATAGATTAAAATATAAGTAAAATTAGATTGAAAAGTAGTTTTAACTTTAATAAAATTAAGTAAATTTACAGATGCAAGCACAAAGACGGCCTAAGGAAAGCGTTTTATCCCACAAGGAAGGGAAACGTTTAGTTTATTTAATTATGGCAAAAGACACAAGGGCTGCCTGCTTAAGTGCAGGGATGACCTCTTGGAGGGCTCTCTAAGGAGAACTGGCTCGTACACACATTACACATGGGGAAAACCACAAAACCGCCTATAAAGCCAACGTGTTCGTCGAAACTAAACTACCAGTGTTCAGAGAAAGTGAAAGGACATTAGCATTTATGTAACCAACTTATTCTTCCAATAATCAAATCGAGAATGAATGTAAGAATATTGAATTACTTTATCCCTACTTGAAAAATAAGAGGTTTTGCATTATACTGCACTAAGTTTCATTTCCTGGCGTTATTCACATATTAAAATCTTATACAGATGTATTAACTGCATTTGAAAGCTAAAGAATAAGCAATTTAATTCTTACAATTGCAGTTTATGCTTTTTTAAATTATTTCATTTCCTAAGTAAGTTATATTCACATTATAACTTACGAGGTTTAATTAATTAATGTGAAAAATTTATATTTACTATCAGAATTTGTAAGGTTTTAGTTAAACTAACAAAGTTTTATTTTAATTTAAATTTTTCTATCTTTTCTCATTTCAACTTCCCGTTAGAATAAGCGCGCGTTTCAGCTTTATGCTAATTTGAAGTGGAGCCAAGTTATACTTAAACGAAAGGTAGAAACCTTTCAGTGTGAGAGAGCTTTTAGTCTCAGACCACTGTTACTCTATTCGACGTTCGCCTGACCAGCTAGTATTTAAATTCTAAGCCGTAGCGCTGTTAAGTGATTACTCATTGAAGTAATTCCAAGTGCGTCAGTATTAGTTAAATTTTGCTACGCACCATTTAGTTTAGAGGCCAACCTCGCGTTATAACTCTGTGAGCAACGACTATTTAATTTCTAATTAATTTTAGTTTAAATTAATTTGATTGTTCGGTTTAGACCCAAGTGGAGGACGTTATTTTCTGTATCCCTCCCGTGTTGGGAAGTGGCTGCAAATAATTGTGGTTTGATAAAAGAGGATTTTAAATCCCTTTAAAGTGCAGTTCTTCTTCCACTTAATAACAATATTCTACCACAGAACATAGCTGCATTCAGCTTCCTGTTCAAGATCAGGACTTTAAGCTGTCACGAAGATATTTTCCAAGAATATGCACCGAACACTCAGTCCTGACAAATTCTAGTAAAAATATTGCAACTAAATAAGCTGAATACTTTATAAGGCATTTCTTCCGCCTTCTAAGCATGCCTTCGTGGAGTAGTGGGCAGCACGCTCGGCGCGTATTTGAGAACTTCGAGTCCCGGCGAGGGCACTGCTCATTTTTCATCTCACCTGGTTTCAAAAAATACCTAATGTCTCTACAACTTAAGTATAAATATAAAAATGAACTAAAATGCAAAGAACTAAATAGTTTTGTCATGAAGACCTAAATGTCATAAAGAACCAAACATTATTTATGCTAAAACTTTACCTCTGATTGTTATTTATAGCTCTTAATTGTCTTTGTTTACCTATTTTTGCTATATCAAAATTCTGTCATCATCTACATTTCTTATAAATATTTTTTTAATAAAGAAATAATTCTACAAAACCTTCTACATGCTTAAGAATTTAGAATAATCTTTTGTTTGCCACGTCTATCGTAAGTTTAACCTTTGAGCTAAAGTAAAGTCTTAAAGTTCTAATTAAGTTTGGGTTTCAAGATTCAGGAAGTCTTCGGGAGACCTTAAGTGAATTATGTTCACAAGGATTTACACGAAAGACATCTCGGCAGAGGCTTTTTACTTTAATGGCAGGTAATGTGCCTAAATTACGTTCGGCGCTTGCAAATTCTATTTAAGACGAAAAACAAACTGAGAAGCATATTTGATCTTCGGCGAAACCAAAAAAACGGCGCTCTAAATTTGCTAAATGCTGAATGGGTTGCCATAGATAGTTTTAAATAATCTCTTATTTTAAATATGCGAAAATTTTCAGCGTAAATTACATGAAAGACAATGTCGGAGAGTTATGAGTTTTGTACTGATATTGAAGTACTACGATATTGAAGCTGATAAATAAATCGATGTAACAAACGTCAAAGAAAGTTTATTTTCAAATATTATGTACTGCATATTAGCTAAAACAACTTTGTTTTTTATTTGCATGTACTATTGATCAATTTTTTTTGAAAACCTGCTTGTTATGAAAAAACTTATTCAAAACGTTCTTATAAAAAGCATTTATTCAAAACGTTCTACAAATGAACTCAGATAAGTTTTTGAGCACTTTGAACAAACAGCTTACATTTAAAAAAAAACGCGTAAGTAACAGGGAATTCAAAATTTTGTTTAATGTCCAAGCCTCTTTAAATAAAATTATAGTTTTCATGCGCTTTGGGAATATTTAACAATTTTTTTTCGTGCAAAAATGTTCTGTTCCTAACTACGAATTCCTTTTAATAGGACTTTCAAAGAAGTACCATGTTTCCTTATTCTTTGATTATTATTCTAACCTAATTAATCTATTCCTCATGGCAAGTTGAAAATGGCAACAAAAACTGCAAATTTCAAAATTACATACATTCCGGTTAATTTTTGTCATAGGGAGACAAACTTCTTGCATTTTTAGCCCATTGCAGAGGTCGTCCAGAAGGGGTATTGTTCTGGAAACGCCATTTTGCATTGAATCATTCTAAAATTTCAATCACTTTTCAAAATATTGCCGCCAATGTTATCTCACTGTATTGTATTTAAAGAAATTAAATAATGAAGAATCTGCATAGATGTATGTATATTTTCGCATTGTAAAAGATAGCGGTACCTAGAGCCATCAAATTTTGAATTACGTAGTTCTCTATCCGAACATGAGCACCTGGAAGCCCGAATTTCGAATTTGTTTTATTATCTATTTCATAGAACTCTAACGAAATTTTGATTAAAAAACTCAACTATTTCAAAGCGAGCACTGTACGAAAAAAAAAACATTTTTATCTCCAGCGCGCCAGGCTGCCTATCAGAAATTCTAGACATATGCTGTATTTAAATATTTTGTGATATTGCTTTTGAATTGAATTTTATGTAGTTTAAGTGAGAACAACATGATATTTAATAAATAAAGGTAACAAACACAACCTTAAAAAATGCCCCTTTGGGCGTAATATAAAATCCGAAAGCTTTTCAGACATTATTTTATTTACATAACGAGTGTGAAAACTTTCTCTAATATAATCATAGGAACATGGAGTATTAAATGTTAGTGGTGGTTATTTACCTAAAATGAATGTTTTTTTAAATTTGACATTGCCAAAATATAAATATTTTTGTTATGTAAAACACTTCCATTTGTTTTTGCGGTGCCATGTACAAAATTTCAACGTTCCAAGCTTAATTATTTGAGTTACGGGAAATACATACGTACGTACGTACGTATAGACGTCACAAAAAAAATCCCCCTTGAATTTATTTTGCAATTCGTTTTAGGAAAGACAGTCTTTATTCTGTACATACGTATACACGTCAAAAGTTCGTCCAAATGGATTCGAGAAGGGTCAAAATTGTTATTTCCTTTAAAATAGCATACCCGAAATGTTTCGCGATTACAGCACATCCTTCACAAATTTAAACAGCACGTCCACGCGTACAGCACACCTTCATTTCTAACAAGGAAGTAATAATAGCACCTAATTATGTGTAAGTACAGAAAAATTACTTTTGTATGAAAATAGTTGATGCATAATTTCATGTTTAATAATTTTTAAACTCAGTGAAGAAAGAAAGTTGATTTTATGGTAGTTTTATTTATGGTTTGAATAATACAGAGAGAAGCGATCAACAAAATCCTTAAAATTTTCTTCATTGCTACGTTTCGATTCCCTAACAAATTGCTATCAGCAGTTTATCCTTATTATTGATTCCAGAACACGAAAATGTTTTCCTAATTTAGAATATGACATGCTTATGGGATTGACAGCTTCATAACTTATGCAAGCTTAGATTAAAGTAAGCGGAGTAAATATCTTGCAAACGTTTGAGGCATTATAATAGAGCAAGAGGGATGGGCTCCAATACACACACTTTACTTTCCCCTGTCTGTAGAACTTGCAACTCAATGAATAAAATATCAGTCATGCGTTAAGATTGCCTAATTATGGAATAAAATTGAGAAATAAATGTATTCAATTGTTACAGATTGTTGTTTAAGGATATGAATCAATAAATCGTCACTCTATATAAGTTTCATTAATAAAATTAAGTAAATTACAAATATTGCGAAATTTTCAAAGAAACTAGACAAATACATGTATTGTAAATAGATTCGAAAAATCTGAAGTGTATATCATACGGCTGCCTTGTACGGAATATTAAATTATATGTATTTTTTTCTTGCATTTCATTTAAACTTATTGGATTGAAATAAATCTACTTCGTCGATAGCGCATAAACCACAATAGAGTAAATGCACTCAAATTCGCTATATTTGTTTACCATAGCGACACTCTGGCGCTAGGTTCACTAACAGAGTACATCTCATTCATTTTATAACTCAGAATGCGCAAAAAGTTATATCATCTGGAGAACTATCTAATCGTTGCCACAAGTTCTTTTTAAATATTGTGATAAATCTAAAATGATGTATAAAAGAAATTAAACAAGCAAACCAAAAAAAGAACAGTTTTTCAAGACGATTCAGTACTTTCCTATCAATTAATTCAGTTCTTACTTCGCGACAAGGCCAAAAATACATAAAATCTCCAAATATCTATATTAAAAATTACGAAGTAAATCTTAAACACTTATTTCCTCGAATAAACTCCAGAATGGGTTAAAAATGATTTAACTTGCAATAATAAAAGAAGGCGCTATCTTTGTTGTTGTGAAGCTTAGTTTCTCTAAATTGGCAACAAATCCACTATTCTGTTAATTTTCAAATGTACACAAATGTGGCTGCCTTCGTAAAAGTAATTAGGCTTAGCTGCACTTAAACAACTATTAAATTCTTGATTATTCTACAAATACTGCATGCAGATTTACTAAAGGCATAAAAACTTTAACCGGAACATAAGAACAACATAATTTAATGATTTTCAGAGCAAAAATTCGCAATTTACAAACATATATCAATAAAAAATATGAGCTCACTGAGCCGATTAACAGAGAGGGTATATATATATACATATATGATGTACCAAATGTAGTCGTAGCTCAAAGTATCAGACGATAAGTTTAAAGAAAAAAACAAGATCCATTTATTAATTTCCATGAAAAACAGCAGTTACAAAAAATCAGATCCCCGGAATAATAAAAAAGAACAACTAATAACTTTTTGTATTGTAGTTTACTCCATCATTACATTACTGAAAAGACCCCCCGATATTCCTTTGCGAGTCCTTTTATAATCTCTGGAAAGGCGGAGCTTCCAAGAAATGACGTCAGCCAATCCAGTTCGCTTTAAATATTTCCAGAACATTCAATAACTGTACCTGTAGAAAAGGTGGGAAAATCAACTTGACTACGGGGCTGTGAATTTAATTCCACGTACTTTCAAATAAGAGATAGTCCCCATTAAAATGAAAAGAACATGCATTTAGAATTGTGACTGGGGAAAAAAACAAAAAGAAAAGACGAAATTTAAGTTAGGGTTTTAAGTGCGTTTTTGACTATGGAATTTTATTATTACACACACACACACATATATACCTTTGGTGCGGCCGATTGCAACCACAAAGGGAGGTGCACATCTGCATGTTATAGCACTCCTACATACAAAATTTCAAAGTTCTGAAACTCTCGTTTTTGAGTTATGGGATATACATACATAAATACGTACGTAAGCGCAGACGCCACGAAAAAAAAAACACTTTAGAATTCATTTTAAATTGTTTTATAATTTTTTGGGGGGACAAGGAGTCCTTTATTCTGTCCTTATGTACAGATGTCGCGCAAAAGCATCGCTAAATTGTATACGATAGCTGTCAAAATGAATATTTTCCCAAAATATGATACCCGAAATTTTTCCCGAATATAATACTTCCTTTTCACTTCGTACAAGGAAGTAAAAATTGGGTGCTTCCTTGTTGTAGCGTCCTCAAAATTTAATTGTTAATCAACCGAGATGTAACATGTAGCAAGACGTAAGAACATGTGGCTAGATGTCTCGGTTTATTGGCAAGTCAATCTTGAAATCCACTATAATAAGTAAATACCAAAAATTACATTCAAAGTATAAATATGCGAAAATATTAGTTTAGAATTAAGTGAGCATTCACATAAATAGATCTAGAGGAAATCGAAATGAAAATTTACCTTGTACAACAATAAGAACCTTATTCATCAAGAATAACATTTTGCAGACAGTTTCAAGATTAAACTACATGTCTTCTGCTACAGAAGAAGTGTGTGACATACTACAAGCGGTTATACGCTGAGTTACTTATGGTCAGAAAGGTTGTACTTTAGATCGAAAACTGACATTAAAAAATATAGCCTTCCTAGAGTCCACTCTGAAGGTAGTTGCAGGCTACAGATTAATATCTCCACTTGAGTGACAAATTCAGAAATGCTTTAAAATATCAACTACATCTCCCAGATGATTCATGGCTGGCTTCAGGTAGAGTCTTTGATAATGATTGTCTAGACTAGTCATTCTCTAGATTAGTCGTCCTTTTTTGCTCCATGCACGCCTTTTCCCACTGCTAGACAATCATTTCCTCTTCTACTTTTCAAAATTCGAAAAATACATATACATTTATTACAATTTAGATTATTTTTAATGTGCGTTATAAATTAAGCAAGAAGAATTATAGCATAGATATATTATAGAAGAATTATAAGCACCAAAACTTGAATAAAAACCGTTCTTATATTCATAAAATAAAGTTAAATACTGAGCAGGTAGATAAAAGATTGACTGCATTCCCTCCTTGAAATTCCTCCTAAGGTGGTATAAGATATTTGTCCCTTCTTCCAGCATTCTTTCGTGGTGTAATGGTAGCACACTCGGCGCATATTCGACAGATCCAGTTTGGAGTCCCGGCGACGGCATTGCACATTTTTCACATCTCCTGCTTCAAAATAGCCTAAAAAGGGTGAGTATGTAAGGTATTTTCTCTTTCCTTTCCAGCATGCCTTTGTGGTTTAAAGGTAGCACACTCGGCACATATTCGAGAGGTCTAAGTTCGAGTCTCGTTTAACATCTCCTCCTTCAAAATAACCTAACGGCTCTACAACTGAATTCCCCTCTGTTTGAGAGCCCCTGGTCTGGACGATAAAGGAAAGGAAACTATTAACTCCTTTACGAATAATTTTATATAAAGAGCTGGAAACTTTATACAAGAATAAACTTTTAGTACTGATTTGATATACAACTTTTAGAGGGGAAAAACACATTGTCTGTATTTTTTCCTGTAAGATTAAGCAGCTACAATATCATCATTCCATAATTAATAAACTGTAGGAGAAACGTCATGTTTTATTAATTTAATTGTATCACTTTCTTCCAAGTTTGGTAATTATACAACACGTTCTTAAGACGATAACATTTTCTCACAGCGAATCATTTCAGCTTACTTATAATGCGTTAACTAGCAACAAACTCGCACGCATGGCCTAGGTATATGGATTTCCAATAATTACTCATTTATTTCATTCGCAGTAAAAGATCATTAAATTTCGTTTCCCTGCTTTTCTAAGTAATTTTTAGCAGCGAACATAATTATTGCTGGTTAATAAAGTAGTAATACTGAACGATTAATAAGTTTTCAGAAATGTGGGAGTTTAATTTCAGATATTTTTCCCTCCTTTCTGCACGCCTTCGTGTTGTAACGGTAGCACACTCGGCGCATATTCGAGGAGTCCGGTTTCTAGACCGGCGAAGGCATTGCATATTTTTCCTCTTTTCTGCTTCAAAAAGTCCCTAATAACTCCACAGTGGCGCCCGAACTAAAAGATTGCGGATGATGATTCTTCACCACTAGGATTTGGAGACTAGGTCCCGTAATCCCTAGTCGTCCTTCAAAAGGGGCGAGAATGTAAAGTATTTTCTCTCTCCTTTCTGCATGCCTTCGTGGTATAACTGCAGCACATTCGGTGCGCATTCGAGAGCTCCAGGTTCAAGTACCGGTGAAAGAATTGCTCATTTTTCACATCTCTTGTTTCAAAATAAGCGAATGACTCTACAAATTATGGTAAAACGCATGAGAAGTATCTTTCTCAAGACAAATACATTTGTGGAGAAATCCTAAGACTACCTGGCAAGGTTCTGAATAACTAACTCATAGAGAAAGTTTTGAAAAATGCCTCATGCAATTTGCTATTTTTACAAACAATTGAAACTACTATACCCAGTTGCTTTTAAACAAGTACCTCAAGGCCTTTGCCAGCCCCCCATTTGGGGTCATATCTCGTGTCGTCATCACCACACAACTTTTATTTACTCTTCATCATTCTGTAGAGTCATGGGTTATTTTGAAGCAGGAGACGTGAGAAATGTGCAATGCCCTCGCCGGGACTCGAATCCTGGTGCTTTCGAATAGGCGCCTAGTTTGCTACCATTACACCACGATGGCATGCAGAAAGGGAAAGAAAATACCTTACATACTTCCCCTTTTTTTAAAGGCGACTGGCATTAGGGGACCCAATCGCCAAATCTTGATGGTGAAGAATCATCATCCAACACCTTTTAATTCGGGTCATTAGATTATTTTGGAGCAGAAGACATGAAAAATGTGCAGTACCCTCGCCGGGATTCGAACTTGGACCTCTCGAATATGCGTCGAGTGTGCTACGAAGACACGGACAAAGGAGGGAGAAAATACCTTATAATTTGAAACCGTAATTCAAGTCAGTATTCATTCGCATACTTTTCATGAAGCGAAACATGCTTAACGGAACCGAAGTAGAGGAAAAAATTAAACGTCTCGCCTTTTTTTTCCACAGCTGTTGTTACCATGGTTCTGAGTCAAATCGGGGGGGGAGGGCAACAAATGGCCTTGAAATTCCTATTTTACAGAACCAAAATGCAGTGTAGTTTTTCCCAACTGAAGCTACTTAAAAATATATCCACTAATAAACAAAATTCATTATAGAAGTTAATCTACTTAATATATCATTACAGGGATTGAGAAAAATTCTAGCACTGACAAAAACATATAAATTACATGTACAACAATTTTTTCACGAGCCATATCATTTCGTTTCATAGACAATCTTTTACATGGCATTTACGATCAAAGAGAATTTCTGAGTTTAAGAATTGAAATGTGCACCGACTTCGAATGCCATGGATCAGTAGTTGACAAAGGAAAAGCATAATTATGATTTTATTCCTAGTTCCACGAAAAAACAGTGCATCAGCAATGTAATCTCAGTTTAAAGTATAATCATGTTATGGGCTACAGATGTCATCTGTCTTGCTTAAGATAAATATCCCAGGAGTTTTCCAATATATGTTTCATCCAATAATTTTTAATTCTCACTAAAATCCAATACATTTTAACTCTCATTAAAATTTCATTATTTGTGATGGAAGAATCAGTGTTTATTTTAACTGTAAATCATTTAAAAGAATTATGTTTCGTGGAGAAACGCTTCAGTAATATATTGTAGAACATTAAGAAATAAACAGAATTGCTACTAGCATAGTTTTTAGAAATAATCTCATAAAAATAGCTACCGAATATTTAATTTGACAAAAATTGTCTTTTAAATTACCTAAAATACAAACCCTTTTTTAATTTCCTTCAAATCTATCAGATTTTATAAATCGTATTTCGATAGCCGTCAAAATTTAGATATTTTGTTTTTACTTTTCCTCCATTTATTGAAGATTAGTACATTTGCATGCAATTTTATTCAGAAATGTATAAATATTGGTAAGAAAAAAATAAATTGGAAAAAATTAAATAAAAAAATCTGAAAGCTTTTTAGATTTTATATTACGCCCAAATAGACTTTTTGTAAAGTATTGTGTGTTAACTTTATTTATTAAATACAATGTTCTTCGCACTTATGCTATAAAATTCAGCTGCATAGCCAATATCACAAAATATTTAAAAAGAGAATATCTTTAGAATTTCCAATACACAGTTTCGTTGGAGATGTTTTTTTCCGTACAGTGTTGCCATTGCTCGATTTGAAGTCGTTGAGTTTCTTAATAAAAAAAATTCGTTAAAGTTTTATAAAATATGAAATAAGTAATAAAACAAATTCCAAATTTGGGCTTCCACATGCCCATATTCGAGTGGAAACATACGTTATTCAAAATTTGACGGCTCTAGGTACCGTCGTTTTATCACGATGCGCGAAACATACATACATTTATGCAGATTCTTCATTATTTAATTTCTTTAAATGTAATACAGGGTTGTAATATTTGGTGGCAACAATCTGAAAAGTGAAAAGCCGTTTATAGTGAACCAAAGCAAAATGCAAAAACGAAATTAAAAACACTTCAGAGCAAATTGCCCCTTTGGGGTAATAATCAAAAAATCATGACAGCTTTGGGGACAAAAGAAAGAAATTGATACCTCTTGTATATTGAACTCTTATTCACAACATCATTTTCATGAAAGAAAACTGACTGGGAATGCTTAAGGAGAGAAGCAAAATTAGGAAAATCGCGTAATCGGAACAGGACAAACGCTATAATGTACTGATAGAGTTTTCCGAGAATAAAGAATTATCCCGGCGAAATCACTTAAGTATTTGAAAGTAATTCTTACCACATACATGTGTAGAGATATTTTTTTTTAAATTGCAGAATCTATTAATTCATGGTGACTCATAACCATTACAGTAATGATTATAAATAACCACAAGTAACCCGTAATTATCCGTAATCGACTTAACCGACTTGAAGTCCATTAGGTACCAAGATCTGAGTGCTGAATCATGAAATTTCACTATTCTTATGCTGCTGAGTCATGATGGGGTTTCATCTTGCCTTGTTTTCATCACTGACTTCCACCTTCAGTTGTCTCAATTAATTTACTTATATGAGAAAGTTTTTGCTAACAGGAAAATGTGTGATATAAGTAGGGATGGTGACTTTCGTTTTTTATTCAAACTACGGGAGAAAAAATAATGATTTTTTAAATTTTGCATTAACTGATATTTCGATTTGCATCTGCAATACATAAAGTCACAGTTTCATTCATTCAAACTACTGACGCATTAATCTATACTCTTAAAATATGTGAGTGTCTTGTTTGTTTGCTTGTTTGTGGCATTATGTCCTCCGCTACGGCGGGGAGTTGAGCTCAGAGCTCCTTGGAAAAATTCGTGGGAAGCCACTTCGACCATTCAAATCTTTGCACGACTTTAATTAGCGGAGATATTAATTAAGAACTCCGAAAACGCTAATTTTCTCGAGTGGCAACAGTCCCACACGTTGAAGATAAAAATTTGTTTTTATTTCGAAAAGTGTTGCCACGGCTCGCTTACAAATCGTAGAGCTTCTTAATAAAAGAATTGTAAGCTTTGCAACATATGAAATAAAATTATCATTGCCAAATATGAAACATATATTGGTCCAAAGGGGCTTTGTTCCTGAAGGACTGTTGTTTTCGTTTTGCGATTTTGCGTCGAAAACATTAAATGTCGGTTCACTTTTCAAACTGTTGCCATCAAATATTGCAGTCCTGTATTATAAAGAAGTTGAATAATGAAGAATGTGTATAAATGTACGCATGTTTCTTACATTGTGAAAAAGCGACGGTACCTACAGCCATCGAATTTTGAATGACGTAATTCTGCTGCTAATATGGGCGTCTGGAAGCCCAAATTTGAAATTTGGAATTTGTTTTATTATCGATTTCATATTTTGTAAAACTTTAACGAATTTTTGATAAACAAACTCCAGGATTTCAAAGTGAGCATTGGCAATGTTGTACAGAAAAAAAAATTATCTCCAGCCCCTGTAACTGCTTACAGGAAATTCTAAATATATGCTCAGTTTAAAATTACGCACTTAAAATAAAACAATGTGGTTTACGCACTTGTGGTTAAAATTATTTGAAACTAAAACAATGTGACTTTTTTCCTCTCACGCACAATGTAAAAAGGCAGGAACTATGTGACTTTTTTCCTCCCTTGCACAAGGGAAGGGAAGGAAGATATGTTCCCACATATTAAGAAGTTTGCCAAATGAATTATTCTTAGCTCAAACTGAAGAAAATTCACCAAGTTAAATTTTTGAATTTCTTCGTAAATTTCTCACCATATTTTACAAAATTTAATATTTTGGCATAATGTGAGTCATAGAATCGAAATATGGAAAATAAATTGGTATGTTATTTCAGAAAATGTCTGATTTTTGTCAAAATACCTATATTAGAACAAAGCTATACTTATCCAGTAAATATTTATCCGATAATGACGTCATAATTACCGAATAATAATGATTCTGTTATAGTGGCAGAAAAAAGATCTTAGCCCAGAAGAAGTTTTTAGTATGGATGATGTGTTCAGATGAGACAACACTGGCATTTCAGATAACCGACAATGAAATCATTGGCTGTTTTGAATTCGCCACAGCAAGAAAACGATTCCGACACCGACACAGATAGCGAATTTGATAGGAGTGAGAAAATATCTTTTAATGTGGGTTTGCAACATGGTGAAAAATACCTAAAATATTTACAACAACAGAGGTGTGTCACAGAGCAAGAAAATATGACCCTATAGAATTTACAAAAAAAAAAACTTACTCTAGAGCACCTAAAGTTTTAAAACAAACCTCTATCAGAAAAATGTTTGAAACAAGTAAAAAAAATGAAATAGTTTACGCTTTATTAGTATCCTTTATTTTTACACGTCTCTATTGTATATGTCCTTAATGCTTTAAAATATTCCTGTAATCACTAATATAAATGAGTAATATAATAAATAAATATAAATATACATATATAATAATATAATGCATATAATAAAATAATGTAATAATGTATATTATTGTACATAATAGTTTAAGTAAATGTATCTAATATGTCTTATTTATTTTGCACTTTTAGTCTGAATATTATGATTCGACTTTTCTGTCCTAAAATCCACACAACCTCTGGTCCGAAGCATTGCGGAGTTCTGGACTTCTACTGTATATAACCTAAGTCCCGCTTTCGATACATGGAAACATTACAAAAACACATTTTGAATTTCGTCAATCGGCCCAGTAGAACGAGAGATACACAACTGTCCCATTTTTTTCGCAGCGTACAGACAGTAGAGAATATATCCTTTCCGATTCTGGAGATTCAACCGTCTGCAAATGTGAATGCATATTAATTAAGAAAGAATATTACCACAGATTTTACCTAAATAAATCACTGAAAATTCATTAAAATACAAAATTACGTTAAAATGCCGAATTTTTATTTAACAGAGTGCGAAAATACTTTAAACACTGGCAATATGAAACATTTATTCAATCTATTCTGAACTTGATAAAGAAGACTTACTTTCAACACATAAAAAAGTATTAACAATCTTCTTTACATACCGCATTAGAACTTTAATGCATATTATTGGGAAGAAAATTTCTTCACATTTGCTGTTCTGAAAGTCTTTAATAATCTCGTAATTAGATACTGTAAAATTTAATTTTCTATACCGCTCTGACGGCTTCTACTTTATTTGTGTAACAAATCATTTTTAATTAAGTATTTAAAATAAATTTCCCACGTTCCAACCGATTATTAAGTAACGTATCTTACAGAATATTAAGTAAGGCTTAATTATGAAGAGTTCCAAAGAGTTAATATGAAATTCGTTAATTACTTTCTCTCCTTCGTATAGATTGAACGTTTTTGAAAAAAATGATTAATTGCTTGGCCATTTCTTCTCGAAGAGATTGATGCCCTGTAGAATTTTAACAAAATCTATAAATTATTATATGTAAGTTCTGGTAGTATGTCCAAGATTGAATATTGTTACTTTTCTTTCTTCTACTTCTTTACGCACGAACGTTAAAGGGTTCATAGATTTGGAGTGAATAACGACGACACTACTTGATGAAGTATCGAAATGCACGTTTTGACCAGTATTTTTCAAGACAGCTCCAAAATCACGCTTACAGTCGTCGAAGAACTTTATAAACACGCTGAGACAATCAGTGACACAGGCTTGAGACTATCAGGCTATAACGGTGAAGACGGCTTGACAGCAAAGCACCAGAGTATAGTTCACGACTCTGCTCGGTCTTTCTTGGAACTCCGCGTACTCTCGAGATTCTCCACGCTAGAACTCGCGATGCACTCAACGATACACTAGAGTACAGCTCCCGACTCGGTTCAGTCGTTCCCGAAGCTCAACACACTCTAAGATAAAACTCGACGATGCACTCGCGATACACTAAGAGACTCGGCTCGATGTACTCGACGACCAACTCGGCACTAGACTGTGCAATGACTCTGCAATGACTCTTAGCTCGCACTCCGCGTACCAGCAGGGTTTATATAGCTTTTTGGCTTGTGTTCGAGAACGTTCTGGACTAAACCAGGAAGAATTCGTTCCAGAAGGTTCTCCATCCGTCTATGGCATATCGCCAATTTGTAGCAACCCTGCCTTTCCTTGCATTTTATGGCAACCCTAAGCCTGCTTTGCGGGGAAGCTATCTTACCGCGCCTGGACATTTCGTAACAATATGCTACTCTTTCATATTATTTTTATAGATGCATGGGATATTTGACGAAAGAAGAAGAAATAAATTTAGAAACTTGAAATCTGTGTCCAGTAAATCATAGTTACAGTAAAAGCAAATTGCACGTTTCCAATAAGAATGTTAAAAATTTAAGTGGATGAGTTACAAATTATTACTAATCAGCTCAGTTCTCATTATTTCATGTTTTAAGCGTTATAATTTGATACTTTTTATTCCCTTTTATACACATACTGAATTTTTAAAAAAAATAAAGAATAAAATATGTACAAACAATTAAAATTTCTTTTCTTTTTTTACAAGTAGAAAGTATACTTCATTTTTATCCATTTCTTACTTCATTGTTCTCTATATACAATACAATTTGTTGAGCTATTTCTTCTTTTGGATATATATATAAGTTATGAATCGGCAAAATGATAAAATAAATTTGATAAAAAAAATGGATACTCAGAAATAGTTAGTAGTACTACAAAGGATATCTAAATAACCAGTGACAATTCTATCTTTAGGTTATAGACTATATAGTTTATGACAGATATTTTAAGTTTATGATTTTATTAATATGATTAACTTAATGATTCTCTGAAATTAATCAATCAGTTCAAATATTAGAGTAACCAAGAAAACATGAGTACAATTATTAAAAATTTCAAACCTAAAATATAAGTTGTCTAATTTTAGTTTTTTTTTCTTCACTCTATTGTTATTGGTATATAAGGTATTTTCTGCCTCCTTACAGTATGCCTTTGTGGTATAAGATTAGCACATTCAGCGCATATTCGAGATGTCCAGGTTCAAGTCCTGGAAAGGGCATTGTTCATTTTTCATGCCTCTTGCTTTAGACTCTACAGTGGCGCCCGAACTAAAAGGTGGTGAATGATGATTTTTTTACTACCAGGGTTTAGCGATTGGGTCCCTAATAGTAGTCTCCTTTTAAAAGGGATATTGTATAATGTATTTTATCCCTCCTTCCAGCATTGCTTTTTTAACAGTTAACCCACTCGGCGGGCATTCGAGAGGTACAGGTTCGAGTCTCGGAGAGGGCATATCTCAATTTCAGGTTTCCCTCTTCCAAATAAGCTAAAGTTCAGTTTCCAAGTAAAATACTTAACAAGCACATTTTTCACCCAGCAGAAACTGTACGATTAGTTCTAACTGAAACGTTGTTTGTTCTGTGCCTGTCAAAATGATTCTTTGCGAAATTCAGTGAGCTCATAATTTAGTGCTTTATTTTCAGTGTTTCAGTTGTAATTTTAATTTAATTTTGAGCGTATAACATGTCTTAAGAGTTCCTAGTGCGATTTTTTTAAACTTTATTTGTGTCCACATGTGTGACTAATTTACATGTGCTGCTCAGAAATGACATTTGCTAAGCCTAAGCTCTACTGCAGTTGACACTGCTTCGGAAAGCTTTTAGCTTCAGGTTGCTTGAAGCTTCGGTGTCTTTAGTCTTTCAGCCCGCCAGCGTAATAGTAACGCCTATGATTTTGAAGCACTATTGAAATTTGCTTTTCTTCAGTTGAACTTTTTACTGAAAATGTGCTATAGAACTTTGATTTTAATGTTATCTTACTGTATTTTATTTTATTGTACTACTTGATGTTGTATTGACATTGTACTGAGGCTTACGAATTTTTATATAAGAAAGTTTTAAAAGTGACTTTTAACATATTCTCAAGCACTTATCCAAACATGAACAAAGTCAAGAAGTTATTAAGAGTCCTTATGGTATAGAACCTTTCTAAAGGCAAGAGAATTCATTGCAGAAGAATATGACATTTTCGGAATCGTGTGGAAAATGTATAAAGTAATGAACCAGATTAAAGTAAAACTTATAGTAAGATACTTTAAGTACTTCAGAAACGATTTTTCTGAAAAACTGAATATAACGAATGATTGCATTGCCAAGCAAAGTCTCAGCTTTTGGAGTGTGAGATGACCAGGCTATACGACGAAAACTTGAAGAACTTTAAAGAATAAATCAAGAACTGAATTGGTGAGTGAAGAATTTCAAGGAAGAGGAGTTTCTGGACAAAGCGAATAAGGAAGGAAAAGATCAACAAAATGAATTAATTTTAAAATCACACTGTAGACCTGGATGTTTTTGATGAATTTAGTGGAAACCTTAACCTATGAAGATTCTGCAAATTGGAGACTTGATAACCAGACAGGGATGTTCATGCATGGAGACTACGTACCTTTTCATTATGAAATCCAAGGAACAAACCCTTAAAAAATGCAGAATACAGTACTAGTGTAGTGTACAGACATTAGGTAATTTTGAAGCAGAATAGATGACACATGAACAATGCCTTCACCGGGACTCGAACCATGGACTTCTCGAATACGCATCAAGCGTGCTGACCACTACACCAAGAAGGCATACCAAGAAGGCGGGAGAAATACCTTATACAATTAATTAAGGAAATTACAATTCGCTGCTTGTCTTATACAGAAATATAATTTCCCAAATACTTTCCAAAGGTTAAGGCTTTGAAAGCCACGGGTAGTCAAGGCAATTCACAATAAAGAATCATTTTTACCAGGAATGACATCTGCGTCGTGTGATGTGTACAACCACATGAGTTCCTTGTACAGAATATTCAATTATATACATTTCGGATTTCATTTAAACTTATTGAATTAAGTCTACTTCATCGATAGGGCATAAACCACAATAGAATAAATGTACTCATTAAAAAATAACTGTATTTGCTTATCACAGCGACACTCTGGCGCTAGCTTCACTTAACAGTGTTACATCTCATACATTTTATAACTCACCAGCACGCACAAAAATTATGTATATGATCTAGAGAATTACTTAATCGTTACCACATGCCCTATTTAAATACTATAATAAATGCAAAACGATGTGTAAAAGAAATTAAACGAACAAAAAAGAACAAACACAGTATTTCTCATTCAATTAATTCAGTTCTCACTTCGCGATAAGGCAAAAATACATAAAAACTCTAAATATCTATACTCAAAATTGCGAAGTAAATCTTAAAACTTATTTCCTCGAAAAAATTCCGGAACGGATTAAGCAAGATTTAATTCGCAATAACAAAAGACGTCGTTATCTTTCTTGTTGCGAAGCTTAGTTTCTCTAGATTGGCAACAAATCCACTATTCTCCTAAGTTTCAAATGTAAACAAATATGGCCGCTATGGCCAAAATAATTTGGCTTAGCCGTACTTAAACAACTTTTAAATGGTTGATAATTCTGCAATTATAACATGAAGGTTAACTAAGGACATAAAAAGTTTAACCAGGAGATAAGAACAACATAATTCAATACTTTTTAAAGCAAAAAATGCACAATTTACCAACATATAAGAATAAAGAAACTGAGATTACTGAGCCAAGTAACAGAGTGGATATATAAGCGCAATTTACCAGCATACAAGAATAAAGAAAAACTGAGCTCATTGAGCCGAGTAACAGCATAAGTGTATCTCTCTCTATATATATTTATATAATTTTGAGTTCGCCGATTGCAATCAAAATAGAGAGGTGCACATCTAATTGTTATAGCAGTTTTATATAGAAAATTTCAACATTCTGAGGCTATTCGTTTCTAGGTTATTGTGAGATACATACTTACTGTGAAAGACCATGTGTTACTGTGAAAGACCGAAATAGGAGAATGTCGACTTTCACCGGAGAATGTCAACATGCACCAAATACGTCGGTGAAAGATCGAATATACTAACATTGCATTCTTCTACATTCGGACCCTCACCGGTGTATGTCCACAATTACAGATATGCTCTGGTGTAGGTCGAAAAGAGAGGCGACCGGCTGTTTCCCATAAATGCAGTTGTAAAAGCAAGTGCCTCTTGTGCAATTCAAAGTCTCATAATACTAGTTTAAGTTGTTGCAATGAATCAGATTTGAATGACATAATTTAGTAAGTTTTTTATTACTATTATTTTATTTTCTCATTTACTACGTACTGTATAATTAAGTAAGTTTTTTAACTTCTATTTTTTCTTTTCTCATTTTGAATGTATTGTGTGTTTTAAGTACTTGTGTGTTTTTTCGCGATTGAATTACTGAGAAAAAATATAACATTCTCATATATTCAGCATTCACCATTAGTACATGGTGAACGTCGACATTCACTGGTGTAAGTCAGATATAAGAGTATATGGAAAATATTTCGGACATACACCAAGCGACTATGTGAATGTTGACATTCACCGACATTCTCCAGATTTCGGTGTTTCACCGTAACATATGCACAGACGCCACACGAAAAAATGTCTTCAGATACCATTTTAAATTAGTTTTATAATTTTTGTCCTTTGTTCTATTCTTACGTACGAATGTCACTCAGAAACATCGTTAAATTTCATTCGATAGTGATCAAAATAGATGTTTTCGTTGAAATATGATACCCGAAAGTTTTCGCGAGTTCAATACTTCCTTTTTACTTCATACAAGGAAGTAAAAAATGTTTTACCTCTTCGGTCACTTTTCAACAGTTAAAGGCACCTACATAGCTTTTTATTTATAGTGTCCATCCTTTCGGTTTCCTTTTCTGGAAACTTTTAAGCTATCCAAAATTTCCTATTATTTTTCTTGAATAAAAGAGGAATTTCCCTTTCTGGTACAGTGTATATTAATGTGATGACGAACAGGCAAAAAAGATATTCTTGTCAGCGCGAAATGCAATTATTTTTTGCATGCATTTTCCTTTATACATTTACGTCACTAATTAGAAAATAATCAAATTTAAAAATGCCACATGCAAAAATGTACAGAAAGAACTGTCATTTATGAGGTGGTGTCTTTTAAAATCGCCGAAGACAAAGTCTGGGAAAGATTTTCTTTTTCAGCTGAAAACAAATAGTTTCCCCAACAAAGTATTGGCATCTTCCCTAGATCAATATCTCCGTTTCGTTCAGAAAGGCTGTAATAACATTCTTTTGAAATGTACAAACAAACGAGTTTTAATTTTACTCTGCATCCCGATGAATGTGTTTCTGAAGGTCACATTATTGGAGAATTGAGCTTAAACTCCTTAATTATAGGCTCGTAGAATGGTGTTTAAGCATTTTTGCTGAGTAATAATACGTTGCGTGGAAAAGAGCATTTAGTGCTTATCGAGGAAAATGATTACTAGTGATCTTATAAACTTCATTAAGAAAACAAAATGCAGCGCAGCGGATTTTATGGCTGAGATGATAAAAAAAATATTTTTACGCTGTCCGTTATTATGTGTTCTAGATAAGATTTTGCAGAAAATGAGCAATCTCTGAAAATAATTGCAATAGTTTTATCTTTTTTTGTTTCCAGGTGTACCTTATTTTATCATACAAGATAATATCTGCTAAACGTAATATCAGCAGAGGATTATCATTGCTTTTTATTAGTATTTCGTATTTTTCTATTATGATAGTGGTTGCTTATAATTTATTCTTATATTAAAAAGGTACTGTGCTCAGGTACTGTTAAAAGAAAGATATTTTGTTAGCGTTTACAAAAATACCAGAATTAAGTTTTAGAACTCAAATTTTTATATTGTAATTAAATATAAATCGGATTGCTGTTCAAAATCGTTACTGATAGTTCATAGAAAATATTGTTGCTTTCTACAGGTTCGCGGATTTGGAGTAATTGACGATAACACTTGATGAAGAATCGAAGCGCAATTTATTCGCCAGTATTACACAGGAGAATTCCAAAGACACGTTTACAGTTGTCGAGAAACTGCGATAAACATGTTACAATACTATAGACACTATTTTTGTCCTTATTGCACTTGCTTCTGTTTCATTTCATTTTGGTTTATTTTGTTCATACACATTACATTTAATATCAGTTATTTGTAATAATTTCTTTGGCTTTCATTCAGTAATTAAACTAGATATATTCCTTTAGTTATTAAAGTACTTATGAATGGAACGCATGGTAAATAATCGATTGCGTTTATTCCTCAGAAGTACAATCAATAAACAACATCATGTAATGTTTACTGTTTTGTAATCCTTGTTAAACGAAAATTTGGGGAGTTTACAATTGATATTTACACCTAAGTAATGAAGCAACGTACAACCTAACAAGTTTTAAAACCCCGAACTGTTTACGTCCAGATAAAAGAACGTGAAACATATACCATATTTATCTTCTTTTAAAATTACGCCAAATTCTCTTATGGGCGTGCGCAGTGTACGTAATTCGTTTAACATTGTTCAACTAAATGTGCGGTCTGCCTTACGCCAACGGGTGACGGCAGCTTCACGTCGAAGCACAGCTTACGACTCAGTCGATCGCTTCTAAGCTAATCTCTGAACTCAAAACATTACTACACTCAGCATACCATTACTCCGCGTACAGTCAGCATATATATAGCTTTTGACCTGACTTCCAGAATATTCTCGGGAAAATCCGGAATAATTATATATATCTAGAGTATTCTCTCTCCGTCAATGGCATCCTGCCAATTTTGTCGCCAAATGGGCTATTTCGAGCTAAATCTGGCAAACCTAACCAAGCTTTGCGGGGAAGCTATCTTACCGCAGCTGGCCATTTCATAACGATATAAATCTAAAAAACATTTTCTTTCGCTATAACGTATAACATTTTTTAAAAATTTTAAATAAAAAAATTTAATGAAATTTTAGATAATTTCTAATATAATTAAAAACTTTACCTTCAGTATTGCAAAACCATTTGCTCGAAAGCAAATAAATGTTAAAGAAATTAATGATGAGTAGTGTATTATGTGTCAGGGCGAACTGATTTGCTTTCCTAAATGATATTTTTAATATTGTAAAAACATTATTTTATTCTAATTAATTATTTTTATTTGTAGAACTTTTCCTTTCCCTTCTAATTTCAGTTTCCTGCCAGAAGGTAAATTTTAATGACGTGTATGCAAATCTAAGTGAGTTCGGAAACAATATTTTAGCAGTGGTTTTAAGAGGTGTAGTAGAAGAGTTAGTTCCAAATTTATGCCACGTGTTTGAAGTAGCTTTGTGCGTGAATAGTTGGTGTTTCGCTACTCTGTTTAGATTATTTTGATATTCTAGGTTCAGTTTTACCGTGTGCAGCCTATTTAGCGGTTTAGATAACGAAGGAGCCAAACGTGTAGCCAATGTTACTTTATTGTGATTGTACATCTTATTTTTCTGTTAGATTGCTTCTTTTATTTAAACCTTCTTCTACAGTCATCTGTTCTTCCAAGACTTAGCTAGAATTCGCTACAAGTTTGTAGAAACATTAGGTATTTTTGGAGGAGTAATGAAAATGAACAACGCTTGCGCCGGAACTCGAACCACGGACCTCACGAAAACATGGCCAGAGTCCTTAGGTTTAGGGTCTATTCCTCTAACTTTTGTGTGAAAGCTGGAAGAGTAGTGACTGCACGGAAGAAGGGTTAAAAGTACCCTTTATCACGCTCTTTAACTATTTACAATGCGTCAACTCGACGCTAACAAACCACACCTGTGCTTGGGCGGTAACTGAAATCAGTAAGAACTAAACTAAAGATTTGAAGACATTCGCAACTACGCCACAGGGCTCAGGCTATCCCGTTTCCTAACAGAGCGTTGATAAGCTAGTGCCAAAAAAATAATAGCTGCTACGCCACGTTTAACCAGCAATAAATGCTAAACCGAAGCTCAAGCTACAACAAGCACAGAGTTTGCCCCCGCTCTCTAATATTTCCTTCTAGAACTTGATACTTAAACCTTTTCTCGCACTGGTAGAATTTGGCGGGTTACCAAATTTAAATATTCTGGCATTGACAGTTACGGGAACGAAGGTTTATGGGAAAGTAATTTCAAATTAAATTAAACTGGTTATTTAAAATAAATGTAAATCCCTACAACTTTATGCATGTTTTTTATTTTGCTAAAATGTATTTAGTTGAATATTAACGTAACAATGTTCTCAAATAATAATGTTACAAGAAAACGCTTGTAGGGATCCTCACTTTTGTCTCTATCAACTAAGTACTGAGGAATTTAGTGAACAGCTAAGAAAATAATCGGTTAAGTTCAAGAACAGAAACGTAACCTTAGGAAGGCTTAATTACCGTTTATTGCTCAAAATAAAAATTCACAGATGGCCCCTTTCTCAGGGCGTACAACAAGGCCTTCACTTGGGCTTAAATTCAAAACTGTAAGAAATAAGAACTAACTAATGACTAATTAAAGAGGCTTAGCCGAATCTAACACAATTCTAAAGTAGTTGGCCAGCACTATTAAATTAGTAAGCGAAGCTATCAAGGGCACGTAATATGACCGAGCGTAGTAACAGCTTAGAGAGACGTAGCCCAAAGGCAAATGTGGGCTATTCAGGAAATCTAATTCTCTATAAGTTAATATGTAAGCTCATAGTGAAACCTTGACTTAAATACTACTGTATTTCTCATTTGTATTTATAGGTAAAAAAAACAGAGGTTAAACAGATGTAAAAATATACCTCTGCTTTTGAAATCGACAATCGGCCCAGTAGAACGGGAGATATAGAACTGTCCTCTACATTTGTTTTGGGCGCAGTGAACATATCCATAATGGACAGCGAACTTGGCAGCCGAGGCAGATGAAATATTCATTTGTATTTCAATAAACATTTTGTAAACACAAACAAACTGGCATATTAGTCGTGCCTCTTCAAGAACATTTACAGTATTTCTAATATTCAAGCAGCGACGTAACGTTTTAACGAAAATGTAGAAATACAGTGTGCAGTTATCTAATATGGCAGCTTTTACTATGAGAAAAGTTTCGTTTCTCGAAATTTTGAGTTAAATTCTGGATTAACTACGTTATTATCGCTATGTAAAGGTGATACGTAGAACTATTCTGGAAATGAAGCAGCTCAGAAAAAGTTATTACTACTTTTAAAACAGATAGAGAAAATAACCAAATTAAAGGAAGGGTTTAAGGGGCTATTGCTAATTTAAATTATAATTTATATTTGCATACTTTTTATCTTACATATACCCCCGTTCAAAGAGAAAAAGGCTCGGCTACAGAAAAGGTTTTCAAAAGATTGAGCTCAAAAACACTAGCAAATGAAGTGAAACATTAAACTGAAAAATACAAATCCTAAAATTTTGAGCAAAATGATTATTTAAATAATTACAAAATATAAATTTTGACAAATTTGATTTTTGATTTTGTTAAGAAATAGCTTTTGAAAACTTATCACGGAGCCTTCCAAGTTTATAGTGTAAGACTAGTGTAAAAGGACCAATGGTATAGAGGTAAAAATATACCTCTGTTTTTGAACAAGTAATTTGTCTTTACATACCATTATTTATGAATTACATGTTATACAATTAATTAACTAATCATAACAGCCATTTACTATAATTCCAAAGTACATTTTTCTAGAAATTTAACGTTTCCTTACTTTCTCATATAAATTCTATTAGTCATTCAATTTCTCAACAGTTTAAGAATTCCTTATTCATCATAACGATATTCAATATTCAATATTATTCTGATTTAATTTCAGCAATTATTACTTCCTTGAACAAAGTAAAGGAAGTATTGTAATCACGAAAAATTCCGAGTATCAGATTTCAATGAAAATACCCATTTTGACAGCTATCCAATGCAATTTAAAGATGTTTTTGCGTGACATTTCTACATAAGGAGAGAATAAAGCTCTCGTTTTCCCCAAACGAATTAAAAAAGTTATTTAAAATGGTTTCAGAAGAGCTTTTTTTGCGGCGTCTGTACGTATGTACGTACACATAGGCACATACTCATATACGAGTGTATGTATGTATCTCGCATAACTCGAAAACGAGCAGTTTAAGATATGTAGTTGTGCACCTCCCTTTTTGGTTCCAATCGGCAGCACCTAATGTATCTAAATACATATAACAATATACCGGCTCCGAGATTCCTTTACTCGGTTCCGGGAGCTCAGTTTTTTTATTCTTATATATTGTTAAATTGAGCATTTTTTGCTTTAAAAATGATAGAATTATGTTGTTCTTATCTTCTGGTTAACGTTTTTATGGCTTTAGATAATGTGGCATGCAATAGTTGTTGAATTATGAACAATTTAAGATTGTTTAGGAGCGGCTAAGCCTGCCTCTTCTCACTCTAGCAGCCATATTGCTTACATTTGAAACCTAGCAGAATAGTGAAAGTCTTTCTGCATCTTTAGTGTCTTTTTGCCGAATGGGACCAAAAGGAAACTTTTTGTTTTGTGCACCGAAAAATCTGCCTTCTGGCCTGCTGACCGAATGCTTGTTTTTGCGTAGGAACTCTAACTGTAAAACAAATTTTAAATTGTTTAACTTGTAAGGTTTTAGTTAAACTAACCAAGTTTTATTTTAATTTAAATCTTTCTATCTCTTCTCTGTTTCAACTTCCCGTCAGAAGAAGCGCGCGTTTTCAGCTTACGCTAATTTGAAGTACAGCCAAGTACTATTTAAACCAGAGGTAGAAACCTCTCAGTGTGAGAGAGCTTTTAGTCTCAGATCGCGGTCATTCTGTTCGACGTTTGCCTGACCAGCTAGCAGCTGAAATTATAAGCCATAGTGCTTACTACGTGATTGCATATTGAAATAAATTGAACTATTTCTTGCTACGCACCAGTTAGAGGCCAACTCCGCGAAGAGCTCTGGTAGCAAAGATCACTTAAATTTCTATTTAGTTTTAGTTTAAAATTATCTGATTGTTAAGTTAGGCCCAAGTGTGGTCTTTTACTTTCTGTATCCCTCCCGAGTTGGGAAGTGTGTAAATAATATTGATTTAATAAAAGAGGATTTTAAAATCCCTTTCACGTGCAGTTATTCTCCAGCACAGTATCTACATCAGAACAAAGCTCATTTTCAGCTCCCTGTTCCAGAGCAGGACTTTAGTTTAGTAAGTTACTTCACAATGTTTGCAAAACATATGCACAGAACACTCAGTCCTGACAAACTATATTTGGTGTTATATGTTCTATATCTTTCAATTTTTATTTTGGGTTTTTATGTAGTTTTGATTTGCCGCGAAGTGAGAACTGAATTAAATGAATGAGAAGTATATCTCTAATTAAAAGTCGAGGAAATAAGTGTTTCTTAGTAGCACCGAATATTGTGGCCAGTCTGTCTCGGACAGAAGAGAATGTTTAAGAGTAGTGCATGGGCATTGGGTAAGCGGCGATGAATCGTCTGTGAAAATCTGTTTCTTATTTATTTATTTAATTTCTTCTATACACCGCTTTAGATTTATTAGAGTATTTGAATAGAGCATGTGGCAACCATTAGCTAATTCTTCAGATGATATACGTAATTTTTGTGCATTCTGAGTTATAAAATGAAGGGTATGTAAAACGCTGTATTCCATTGTGGTTTATGTGCTATCAACGAAGTAGATTTAATTCAATTCAATAAGTTTAAATGAAATGCAGGAAAAACAGGGTATAATTTAATATCCCGTCCAAGGAAGTCATGTGGTTTACACAACAGATTTCTTTTAATTGGTAATTTAGGTATTAATTATTGGATAAATTGTGAATTATTTTACTAAATACGTAAAAAAACTAATATTACAGTCTGCAAAACAAAACTCGTCATCCATTAAACTTAGCCGCTTAATTCATTCAAATATGTTTGGAACAGGAGCGATTTTAATATGCTGCGAGCATTGTACTATAACTTTACTGTATCGATCCCTTGGCTGTGACACGATCCAAAATCTTCAATAAGCTTTCATGCCAGGTAGGTCACAAATTTGGCCATAATGCATAAGAAGTATGGATAGAACCAAAGCCATTATTTTGTCAATAAGTTAGAGGATCTGAACATTAATAAATAAGATCCATGTGATTTGAATTTAAGAAGTCCTTGGATTCTCTACTTGCTGTATTAGTATCTTGCTATGCTTATCTCGTAGTATAGGGGTCAAAATCGCCAATCAGGATTGTCCTGTTTAAAAGATTTAGCATGGAAATATCAGATTTGCCGTATGAAGGAGTATACAGAGTAACTCTCCTGTATTCTCTACCGGTTTCGCACACCATTATTACTCGAGGGCTTCGGATTCGTCTTCAATATTCCCCATCTTCTGTAATATCTCAATTTTCGCTGGAAAAGGGTTCGTGAAACCAGTAAGAATGTTGTTAGGTATGAATTTAATTTTAGTTAGGTATTTCAAAACAATAGCTCAGGAAAGTATAAAAAAATAAATGTTCATATGTAAAATTTCCTTTTGCGATGACAAAGATTGTAGAGACATTAACATTTTTTAAAAGCAGGAGATGTGAAAAAAGAGCAATGCCATCAAATTTCGAACAGAGTAGTCCAAATATGGACACCTGGAAGACCAAATTTTGAATTTAATTTGTTTTATTGTGCATTTCAGCTTTTTGAAATTTAAGCAAATTTTTGATTAACAAACTCAATGATTTCAAAGCCAGCAATGGCAACACTGTATGCAGAAAAAAAAATTGGTCCAGAGCGCGAGACTGTCTATGGAAATTCTAAAGTTAAGTTATATTTAAATATTTTATTGTATATTTAAAATTTTGTAAAACATTAACGAATTTTCGATTAACAAACTCAACGATTTCAAAGCGAGCATGGCATCATTGTACGAAAAAAAGCATTTTTATCTCCAAGACTTTCTATCGGAAATTCTAAAGATAGACTGTTATTAAATAGTTTTAGCCCAAATGCTCTCGAAACGTGTATATGTGTGTAAACGAAAATAACGCGTTTTTGGGCGTAATATAAAATCTGGAAGTATTCAGATTTTTTTTGACGCTAGAGGACAAGAAAAATGAGTAACGCGCTCACCTGGACTCTAACCAAGGCCACTCAAATACGCACCGAGTGTGCTACCGTTACACTACGAAGACATGCTGGAAGGAGGGAGAAAATGTTTTATACTATAAAATATAAATACCTCTCGTCCTTAAGGGGTAAGACATCAATAATAACTATACCTAAAAATCTCATAGAATGTTATAACACAGTGTATTAATTAAACAGAGTTAATAATATATACTAGGGTCATGATACATTTAAGAGTGATTATAAATAAATGTGTAAAGAAACTTTATTTGGTATAACGCTCTTTAATTTCATTTGCTGTTAAACCCAATGACTTAGATTTCGGTTAAACACCCGAATCTTGAAATCACAAAAACAAAATTTCTCGTAAAGGATTTGTGAGACACTTGAGAGATAATTAAAATGCAAAACCTTGTAAATTGTCATGAATATCTCAGCGAAAGAAAATACATATTTTTACGAAGTTACGGAAAATGATATTTCAGTATATCAATTTCAGTAACGTAACAGACAACAGTCTACTACTTAAGAAAGAAAGTGCAAGCTTGGGAATTCGGTACTAGGTTAAAGATGTAACCAACAACTTTAATCACTATTCGAGGAATGTCTTGGAATGCTCAAGCTACATCCCTCAGGTCCTAGAATTAGCTTCATTAGTATCCAGTTTATCCCTTTCTCATTTGAATAGACTCAAGGCCAAAACGGATATAAAATTCAGTAGCATCTCACGTTTCTCAGAATACAATGCAAGTAGGTATTCCAGAGAAGCTGCAAAATAATTGACTTAGACTACTTAGAATACTAATCTTGGTCCTTAGAGAATTTATAGGAAATAAAAACAAACACACCATTGCATAAAAATCCTGTGTAAGAACTCATACAGATATTTGCTTTTCTAAAGCTATGAAATTCTTGTTCTTCTCTAGCTGCTAAGCTGTTTCTTGATATTAGTTTTCATGACATTAGTCTTGAAACATACTTTCAGTATGGTTAAAACCTATTCAAAGTTGTGATATTTTTCAAAATCGACACTTAATTTTGGATATTGTTTCTGCTTCATGTTTTAACAATAAATGTAATGGGCTGCCTTAATTAATACTTACGTGATATGTGGTATCTAAGTATCGAAAGCATTACTAATGCAGACGATACCAGCCTTGAAATACCCGCAGTGTGAATGAGCTACGTTTACTTATTTCTATGGACCTATTCTAGAATTTAGTACAGGTAAACGTAAGCTACATACTATACAGACATAAATATAAATATTTACAAATATATTACATTAAAAAAATAATCTATATTCCTAAAAGTATTGAGTGGCATATACCATTGTTTCTCCAAGAGAAAAAATTAAGAATATAATCATATAACTATTTATACATGTAGAATTTATGTATGATAGAAAGTAGTTGATGAACAAGAGACCTTTTAGTCAAGAATTTCGCGCTTTCAGCTGTAAAATTAAAATTAAAGCCAAGTTAAGGGAGTAAAATTCTAAAAGCAATCGCCTAAAAGTAAATGATAGATATGTTCCTAGCAAAAAGAGAAAAATTCTAAAGGCAATCGCCTAAAAGTAAATTTAATACCTACTTACAAAGGTATAAATATTTTAAACAAATCAATTACTCAAAAGAATAACGCAAAAAAAAAACTAAAAACTAAATGCTGGTATTTAAGAAAATCAACATTTAAAAAAATGTAACACGTAAAAAAACATTTAAAGCACAATCATAATGAAAATCAAAAATCCAGAAAAAATGCAAAAAAAGGGCAGTAAATGGCAATTTAGCCTACTTCGAGCTTTTTATGGACTTGTCAAGGGAAAAGCACTTTAGCTCGTACATAGGTAAACCCCATTACACGTTTCGTCAAACGCCAATAATTGAGACAAAAGCGAAAAAAAAAATTTAACAGATAAAAATAGACAATAATCTACATAACACCCTAGGTCTCTAGAAACGATAAGAATTGACTCAATTCTTCTTCAAGGTCATATTCGAGAGGTCCAAGTTCGAATTCCGGAGAAGGTATTCGTCATTTATCACGCTTCATGCTAAAAAATAATCTAATGACTCAACAATCTAAATCTTGTGCTGACCATTGTTGGACAAGTAAGATTGGTAACACAACAATAACAAAGAATTTTGAGTTAGTCTCTAAAGCTCTAATTCACTTCTTTTTCTTGTATTTCGGTATCTGCCATATAATTGAGGAAAGGTAATATTTCATCAAGGTTAACATTCCCATTTGTTTTCATAACCTTGTCATCATTCTATAAAAACGACTCCTAGTTATACTGCACTTTCCTGAAACCTCGTGAAGTTTATGATTTAAGTTTTAATAGTAGTAAGGCATATATTGTTGCGTGCGTACGTGTTCATAATAGATTGAAAGCATACATCCGGTGATAGATTAATAAAATTTAGTTAATCAAAAGAAACATTTCAAAGTTCTAGAATTTTCTACAGAAATTCTCGTACAGGTGTTTCACAGCATCACAAAGTACAATCAGAATTACACTTCAAATCACTAAGACTGTTAAACACAACGCTATGCAAAGCGCATCTAAAGCGAAAGCAAGTTAACTCTCATACTTAATTCAGTTCACGCAGAACTAACAACTCGCAACAGCAATAACTAAGCAACTGACAGTAGACTCTCTCTCTTCGGCCTTATATAGTTTTCAACCGGCCGCCGAGATATTTCTAGATATTTCTGCTTCTCGAAATTACTAGAAAGCAATATGAGTGTGGAATTACGTTAACAGCTAATATAGTGGTCAATTACATTTATTCAGACGCAATACATATTATGGTGATACAGCGTCCAGTCTAAAATGTCGCCAAATGGTTGCCAAGTTTGGAGACTTTTGGCGTTTTTCTCGAAAACCGTTGTTTGCTTGGCGATATCTCGCCAAATTGCCGAGATACCCATTTACTCAATGTTAAATACTTTCCCCTGTATTCTTACTTTTTTTGCCATAGCTTTTCCCTTTGGATTTTTCACTTTACATTATAGAGAAAACTACAACAATTTCACGTATAATTGCGCTAAAAATATCTATCTATGTACGAAATTCGTAAAAATATTGTGGTGTGCGTACGGGTTCGTAATAGATTGAATGTACAAGTACAATAAAAGTTTAATAAATTTATTCTGATCAGAAGAAATATAACAGAACGCTGTATGTTTCCTCGGATATATTCGTACAGTATCACATTATCACGCAATATAGTCAGTAGTTGTGCTTTAAACCACTCAAAACGTTAAAATACAACGCAGTGCAAAGAGAAAATCCATCACGCCGCGAATTTGCTACAATTAACAACAACAGCTCAATAAACAGCAACTCAGCTGAGATGTCTTTCTCCGGCTTTATAAACCTTTTTAATTAGTAGCGAGAATGTTCTGGTGATTTCTGTTTTCTCAAAATTTCTGGAAAGCACAAGAGTAGAATTACGGTTACAACTAACACAGTAGTAAATTACATTTATTCAATTTAAATATAAGTTGCAAGATATCTATATATTAAATGTTAAATGAACGTGCTCCTGTATTTTTACTTTTCCGACGTAGCTTTCTCTTAAAATATGCCTCGTGCTGCATTGCTTGGGAATGTAAAACAATTTTAATTATAATTTTTTTTTAAATTATACAAAATCCGTAACAATATGTTTAATTTTTGCTTCCGTTTTCTTCAAATTCGACACGTATATGCATTTTTCTATTTATATACAGACTTTATTTATACGTAATTTTATGTGGTATATTTTATTTTAAATCTACATTTATTTATTTATTTATATACTACAATGAAAATTTTGATATGTTTTGTTAATTTCGTTTCTTAATAAAATATTATTAACATATTCTACTTAATTTTTATCGAAAAATTCCTGTTTAAACTATGGATAATCTTATCATATTCTTCAACTACTAGCAATTTATTTCCAACATTTGTTTGCGTTTATAATGCTGCTTATAAAAGTCTTAAAAATTACATATATGAACATAATACGACAAATTTTATTTGGTATTTTTTGTGCGAAACTTTTCTTCATTTACTAAGACCTGAATACTGGAAAAGAAGATAAGTATATCATAAGGAATAAGAAAAGAAATTATTACATTTTCTAATTACTGCTGTTATATTTTTAACTCCAATTTATTGTAATTGTGCGTTATGAATACGCAGATAATATATTCTATACAATAAACAAGAAGAACTTAGGTAATATACTTGTCTTTCAGCATAATAACAGGCAGTGGAAATTTCCTTTTGTAAATAATTCTCTAGAAATATTTGTTTTATTATAGTCGTAAATGAAAAAAAAAAGTATTTTTGATCGAAATTTGTTGATACTTTGTTCTTTTTTCTCATACGACTATCACTAAAATTAATTAGAAAATGTGAAGGCAGTGAGAATATTAAAATAACTTTGAAACACATATGAATAATGATTATGATAAAATTTTTTTCCAATATTTAGTTAATATCAAATTGTGTACTTAATAAAAGAAATCCGAAATATAAATTTGAAGTAGGATAATAATGATTAGAACAGTTTCTGTCTCAGAACAGCGAAAGTGCGTTAGAAGACGGAATTGCTTAACACCGAGAATGATTCTGACCTGCTTCAACACAGTGACTGCTTACAGTTGCAGGGGGACTGGCTATTTACACACGATGAAGGAAGGGTGATATTGTATGTTTCCTTACCAAACGTAGGAGACGGACTAAAGCAATTCAAGATATATGTATCTGCAAACAACACAGACCAATAAACGTAGGAGGTATTGCTCCACGTAATAAAGGAGCATACTGGTAGCAGATTTAGTAAACATTGAGAAACTGATTCGCCGTATCACGGAAATGAATTCGGAAATATTTGAGTTTTCAATACACAAAATTCTTTCAAAATGTATCTCATAACTTTAAAGCGTAAAAAATAACTAGTTAATCCCAAAATAAAGTTTAAAAAAATCTGAAAGGTTTCAGATTTTAAATTACGTCCAAAGGGGCTTTTATTAACGTTATGTGTGTTACTTTTATTTACTAAATATCATGTTCTTTGCAATTAAACCATAAAATTCAGTTCAACAACAATATCGCAAAATAAAATAATAATAATAATAATAATAAAAAAATTTATTAAAAAAAATCTGAAAGATTTCAGATTTTAAATTACGTCCAAAGGCGCGTTTTTTTTAACGTTTCGTGTGCTACCTTTTTTTATTAAATATCATGTACCACGTACTCAAACCATAAAATTCAGTTCAAAATCAATATCGCAAAATCATTTTAAAATGAACATATCTTTAGAATTTCCGTAAGTCTCGTGCGCTGGAGATAAAAATGTTTTTTTTTTTCCGTACAGTGTTGCCATTGCTCGCTTTGAAATCATTTAGTTTGTTAATCAGAAATTCGTTGAAATGTTACAAAACATAAAATCGATAATAAAGCAAATTTCAAATTCAAAATTAGGGCTTCCAGATGCCCATATTCGCAGTAGGATTACGTCATTCAAAATTCGATGGCTCTAGGTTTTATCACAATGCGAGAAACATGCATACATTTATGCAGATTTTTCATTTTTTAAAATTTAATGCAGAGCGATAACATTTAGTGGCAACAATTTGAAAAGTGAAACGGGCATTCAGAGTGAATCGACGCAAAATCGCAAAACGAAAGTAATAGTCCTTCGGGACTAAATCCCTTTGAACTAATAATTTTAAAAGAGCATATCTTTAGAATTTCCGATACACAAACACGCGCGCTGCAGATAAAAAGTCCCCCCCGTGGAGTGTTGCCATTGCTCGCTTTTAAATCGTTTGAGTTTCTTCATCAAAAATTCGTTATGTTAAACGTTTACAAAATATGAAATAGATAATAAAACAAATTCCAAATTTGGGCTTTCAAATGCGCATATTCGGGTGGAAACGCACGTTATTCAAAATTGGGTGGCTCTAGGTACTCTTGTTTTATCACAATGTGAGAAACATACATACATTTATGCAGATTCTTCATTATTTAATTTCTTTATAATAGAGGTCTCTAATATTTGGTGGCAACAATTTGAAAAGTGAACCCGACATTTACAGTGAACCAAAGCAAAATACTGAAACCAAATTAATAGTCCGTCAAATTGTTTTTTTGGACTAATAAAAATTTTACTTGTTTTATGAAATAATATTAACACTTTAAAAATCTCTGAGTGTGGAGAAATATACATACATTCATACAGATTCTTCATTATTTAATTTCTTTAAATATAATACAGGGCTGCAAGATTTGGTGGCAACAGTTTGAAAGTGATTCAGACTTTTAATGTTTCCGACGCAAAATCGCAAAACGGAAACAATAGTCCTTCGGGGACTAAAGCCCTCTTGGACTAAAAATAAAAATCTGAAAAATTTCATATTTTAGCATTCGCTCAAAAGGGTTGGTTAAGGTTGATTAATTTGAAATACGAATCCCCATAAATTTGTTGAAAATACTTCAATAGATAAGGTTCAGTCTTATGTCATCTCAGTTCATAATACTGAAAGATCTCAATGCATAGGATTTAATACGACATGTCTAATTTTTTTAAATTCTTTTTCAAAATGTTAAAATGTTCAAAAACACTTAATACTGGAAGAAGTGTGGAAAGAAGAAATTTGTATACATTAGATTAATAATAAATCACTAACTATTAACAAATCTTTCAAAGGAAATGTTTTGCCGACAGCGGAGCTTCTATTAAATATGATAAGAATAAATACGTGTTAAAATATTAAAACAGGAGAAAAACAAAGCGAAAATTGATAGCTTACTTTTTTCTTTTTTGCCTTTTGACAGAACACGGGTAGTAAATATTAAATGCGAAGCTGCGATTCTCTAAAAGGAAACACTTCTGTTTCCCAATGCAAAGCAGGAAAATAAGTTCAAAAGCGGCACGAACTAAAAATCAAAAGAAGTTAGCTAGGCTAAAGAAAAGTCATGTGACATGATGAATAATATATGCTTCTTTCTCCAAGGATTGGAGAGTTACAAATGGAATAAACAAATAGGTACTAGACTCATCTCATTTCGAATCAATAGCCGACAGTGTTGAAGAATGTGCTTTAATGCATCTTTCGGCTCTTTTACAACACACACAGTCAGCAATATATGCTTAAAACATTTTCCGTCATCTGCAGTTAAAAATGCTTTATTTATAGCTGCTCTGACTATATACTGCTCTGATATTTAAAAATATGCCAGCAATATAAAATTAACAATAATCAGAATCGATGCTTAAATGTCCAGTAGCCTAGATGCTTAAATGTCCAGTAACTTAGGGGAATAGCCTGGCTATTCCCCTAAGTTATGGTAAGCACAGCCAGGCTATTCCCCTAAAACGAAGCATGCTTTCAGAAAGAGCTTTCAGAGGGAAACCGACTCATAGTCACATTACCTATGGGGGAAAACCACAAAAAACAACCTTGCAACCTGCCCATTCTTTTAGGATGAAGCCTGAACCAAAGAACCTCTATGTAAAGAAGGAAAGGCTCCATAGACGTAATGTGAACCACTTTGTCTGCAACGCCGCTACAAAGAAAAGGGAACATTCGCCAAGGGATTTGGCGAGGGAATATGTTGGCGAGAATTTCCCCTCTGTGATGTATCGGTTCTTTGGTACCTAGCCGACATTTTCCCCCTCCGAGACGTGTATAGGAATTTCAGGAACACGGGTTAAGATGAATCGTTCTTTGACTTGTCGCGATAATTTAAACTCGGAAATGATGAAATATTAGGTGAAGTTTCACTTTCACTGGCTGTTGAACTTATATTGTCCATATCGCTACTTGAAACCAAAGAACCTATTCTTTGTTTAAACTCTTGCTAAACGTAACGGTCGAACCTGTCCAAACCAACTTCGACATTCAGCTTCGAGCTTTGGCGCTTTTTGGCGACAGATATTTTACGCATGCGCAGTTGTTTCCCTTTTCGTTGGAAGGGAGCCACTTCTGCTTCTGCGAAGTTTTCCTTATTAACAGTACATATTCTTTGGTGCGGCTTTGAGTCTCCCTCTCTCTTCGACCCCTTTGCCCCGGAGAAAAAAAAAACTACAGACTGTTTGCTGAATAAAGTGTGAAGATTCTCAAGAGACTAGAATATACAGATATATGGTTATGTATTATATATGTATTTTATGTAATATATTATCTATGTATATAAAGAAGAATGTCTATGTGTGTGTTTGTTCGCTAATAACTCAGTCACTACTATTGCTATCGTGAGTAGAATTTCTACAATTCTTTTCTGGGTCTTGGAAAAGGTCGACGTTCATTTTTTTTCCAAAAAAAGTAGCTAAAATAAGAGAAATTAATTAAAAACTCGGAAAAACAATCATTTTCGCCCTCATTTTTCCGAGTGGCAACAGTCTTGCACGCTGGAGATGAAAATCTGTTTTATTTCGAAAGTTGTTGCCACTGCTCGCTTTCAAATAGTGGAATTTGTTAATAAAAAATGTCTAAGTTTTCTATTTTAAATTTACGATGAAATAAAAATATTATTGCCAAACATTAAATACATTATTCCAGCTTAAAAAAATTCGTGGGAAGCCATTTCGTCTATTCCCACCTTCATACGACTTTAATCAGGGGAAATATGAATTAGAAACTTTGAAAGCGCTAATTTTTGCACTCATTTTCCAGAGTGGTAACAGTCTCTCTCGTTGGAGATAAAATGCTTTATTTCGAAAAGTGTTGCTACTGCTCGCTTTCAAATAGTAGAGTTTGTTAATCAAAAATTTGTAAGTTTCACAAAATCTATACATATAAAGAAGAACGTGTATTTGTTTGTTTGTTCGCGTTATTGATTTCTGATCAATTATGATAATTTTTTGGCACATTTAATCGACTAAAATTGAGTATAGGCAAAATACTGAATGCAATGTGATCTTTTACGACCATTTGATTAGAAAGACGAAAATCATTAAAAACTGCGTGCCATTTTTGCTCATACAATGAGAGAGAATTAGCTTATTTTTCTATCGAAATTTTTTATGTGGGTGCCATATCGCATCAGACCGAAACATCTATGACTGTGAATAGTATTTTTTGCATCGTTATTAGAGAAGGATTACAGCGGTATCGTTCTCTTATTGTTAGATGCATTACGCTCAATCTAACCTAACTGGAATTGGGTACTTCCGCTAGTATTAAAATAAGAAAAAATATTGGGAAACACTCAAAAGCTTGCACTAAGCTGTAATATACCAAGAAAAGCTTTCTGTTAAGTAATTAAACTTATCAAATTAATGTTAGTTATTACATTAAATCAGTGCTCCGCAACCTTTTCTCACCTGCGACGCACAAAAAATCTTTCTGGAATTTCGTGGCACACCAAAAGCTAATGTATATATATGTATTGATTTATACACAAAATTTACAATAAATTTTTGTTTTTAATTTGAAAAATATACAATTATAAAACCATAACATATTTATTTACGTGCAATCATAATAATTATCATAATAATCGAAATTTTTTTTTAAAAATTAAAAAACAAAAATTCTTTAATTTGATTGGTTTATTTCAAATTTAAAAAAAAACAGTTTTAGAGTTACTATTTTTAATTAAAATGGTCTGAAACTAATACATTTCGTTTAAATTTGCGTTTAAAAAAAAGTTATATATTTTTGAGTTCCGAGTTATCAAGGAAGTGCCGAAAAAATTCAAATGCTGACACACTTACAAGCACACACACAACCACACAACAGTGAAATATATAAAAACATTTAAAACAGACATTATTAAGGAAAAAAATTGTCATTGCGTATTAAATACATGACAAAAAATTGCAAAATGTCAAATACATGTATCTGATTGCGGCACACCTATATCCTACTCATGGCACACGGGTTGCGGAGCACTGCATTAAATTAATGTTAATAATTTATCCATTGAGATCACGAACATAAATTCGACAAAATTAAGCCAAAAGAACAAAAGCTCTTTTGAATATGCAATGTGTTCAGATTTGAACAATATGTGTGCCAATAAAATCTGTGAGTGAAAAATATCTGCAAGAAACAATTTTAAATTATTAATCTTATCTTCATTATCAAGTCCTGGACCATGATGGACATTTTAAGCCTAGCAGAGTTCAAGTACTATTATGAGATTCTTCGACCTTGAACTTGCTTTGAATTTTTCATTTGTTCAATAAACTGCCTATTCTGGCATCTGTTCAATAAACAGAGCCATTCCGTCAATATTTAACGTTTACTCAACAAATCTTCCTGAATTATTCCTGCAAGAAGTTCGATACATTTACTCGACGCTTCTGTAAATGCACTTCTAGTCGCAACCGTAACTTGGTAGTTACAGCGGTCTGAATGGTTCTTGAATCTTTCGAACGAATGCGTGCATTCTCGTGATGCCAGTCTTCTCTTGTAAATCTTTATGTAAAGATTTATCTTGCTGTTGGATAATCAGAAAAATCAATAGCATCGCTTTCCGTGTCAGACGCTTGATCCAGTGCAGAAACAATCTTTCCATTTCTGAAATAGGCCATTCTCTTCTTCGTAATAGTACGGCCCATCAACCTTTCCGTACATTTCATGGACGACTTGCTTTTTCACACCATGAAATGTGTGCCTTACTATTGTGCTCACTTGAAACAGTCATTTTATTCGAGCTACTTCTGATATAATTTTCTCGTCTACACACCTTTGAATTATGTTCAAACTTTCTTTTAAAGCAAACTGCAGATCTTCGTTTATCAGATTTATTACCAGGGCATTCGGTTTCGCGTCTAGAAGAGGTTTTTAAGAATAAATAAACAATGGACATTTATGATGATGAGAAAGTTACTAAACCAGGAGTTTTTAACTAGGGGGAAAGTTCATAATTTAAGGGAGGAATACGTTCTCTTATTTACCTCTTAAGTATTTTGTTTTATGAATCTAAAAATACTATTTTATTCAACTTTTGGTATTTATCAAAATTTTCTACAATATTTCTTGCTTAATTTATAAAACATATTAAAAAATAACCCAAGTTCAAATAAATGAATATGTATTTTTCGAATCTTGAATAGGAGGGGAGGGGGAACGATCGTCCGGCAATGGATAAAAGGTGCATGGAGCAGAAAAAGTTGAGAGCCACTGAATTATAAACTAGTTGTTCGAATATTGCTTTGAAAGCAAGAAGTACGGA